>PYAF01003772.1:38304-58288 GCA_007407185.1 Glycine tomentella
CAATAATTTTTTTATTACTTACCTCATAAGTTATACAAATAATTTTTATCTTGAAAGTGTATAATCATTAAACTTAATACATTTTACACAAATTCAAATATCCCTAAGACAAATTGAGGTTATGCATTTTTATCTAATCACATATTACTTTATATAATAATTTTTTTTAATTTTATAATAATTATCTTAAAAATTATACTAATTGAGGTTATGCATTATTATCTAATCACATATTACTTTATGTAATAATTTTTTTAATTTTATAATAATTATCTTAAAAGTTATACTAATTGAGGTTATGCATTATTATCTAATCACATATTACTTTATATAATAATTTTTTTAATTTTATAATAATTATTTTAAAAGTTATACTGATAGTGAATTATAATTGAGTAACAATGTATTCTCAATTATATATATTTTTAAAATAAAATGTTTAATTATATATCGCTAAACTTAAATTTTTTCTTTGAATCGAGTTGTTAGTAGTAATAACTATATTGGATCCACTTTATACTTACTCTTTAGTTATCACATAAATCTCTTGCTGTGAAAGAATGTGTTAAGTGTTTGTGACAATTTAATATTCCAAATTCTCACATATGAGAATATTTCAACAGTCTAATATTTGTTTATCAGTAAAAATTTAAAATATGTAAAAAAAATTATAATAATTTATATATTATATTCAATCAATTAAAATAGATCCCTTAATAACAGTGTAATGTCTTGCTCTGTCACATTCTTTATCTGAAAAAAAAAAGAGAATGAATTTATGAAATATGATAATATAGTTATTTATTTGTTCGTCCCATGACTTAATAGAATAATATAAAATCAATGTAGAATGTAGATAGTACTTGACCCACACCCTGAGGGAAGACAACAAACTGCAAAGTGGTGGATTTTCTGGCAAAGCAAGGAGCTCTCCATGTCGATGAGACGATGACAACCAGTTTCATGCCATTGACGCCCCTCCGCAACGGCTTGTCCTTTACCTATTGAGTCATATTCCCCCGCAATCTTTTTTGTTTTTCCTTCCTTTTTTAGTCTTTTGTCTTTTTATTTTGATAGATTGTTTTTGGCATTATTTTCCTTCCTCTTCCAAAAAGAATAATTTGAAATTCTCTTTCAATATATTTTCAACACATTCAATATATATATATATATATATTTAATACGTTTATAAATAATAGGAAGATTCATAATTTTTTTTATAAAAATACATAATATTAATATTACTTATTACACTTTCTTTTAATCTTTCTTCTACCTGTTTAATTTACTCTCAAAATAAGATATGCAATCAACATATTCCCTTTCCCCAAAAAATAAAAAAATAAAAAATCAACTTAAAATGTGGTTTTCTGGCTTTTTACACGCAGGCCGCACTAACATGTCTTTCTTTTTCTTTTTTTCACGTGAAGTGTACTAACATGTTATTATCTTCTTAAGAAAAACATGTTATCCTTTTAATTTTAAATTAAATAAAGAAACTAAGAGTAGTAATTGTATTTGTGAAAATAAGAAACAGAGAGAGGGAGAGTAGTAGTTGTAAATAATATATATATGCACATTGATTATTTTCCTACAGTGCGTCAGACATTTTTTTTCTTCTACGAACCCATTTATTACTGTTGAATCGGCAATGTGTGTGTTGTAGCCTTAAATTAGCGTCAACATTTTTTGGTACATAAATTCAGTCAACATAAGAAAAAGCACAAGTTAGGAATGCCTGCTTCAATTTTGAAGCACATATACTCATGTAAACGAGCATCCCAACATGCAGTTAGGAAATTTTAACCGCATCGGACCAACGATTTTTTATTCAATTTTTCCTGGTGGTAGTTAAACTAAATTTCAGTATTATAAAAACAAATTATTTAAATTATAAAAGAATAATTAATATATAATTTTACCAATATATTAGAAAATATTTAAGGTTATAGAAATATATACATAACTAATTTAAAAAAATTAAGAATGATATTGATGTTCTTTAGGAGTATAGGAAATGCAGAGATCATTGAAACCACTCTATAAAATATATATTTTTATGCTATTTTACGGTGATCAAGAGATAGATTTGAAAATAATTAGATTGAATATAAACAATCAAGATGCCTAGGAAAAAAAAACATTTTAACGTAAAAAATAAAATTAATTAATTAATTTAATAATTTTAAAAAACATCAAAATGTCTCTCTAATGGCAATGCTATAAGATTCAGGACATGCATTAACTTTCAAATAAAGTGCAGAACGTTAGAACACACCATCTGAACTCATATTGTTGTCATTGAAAAAGTTTTGGTAATTTCGTTGAGCATCATGCTACCATGTGGTTTTCAATTAACATGTGTATTTAGGACATAGCATGCAGAACTTGAACTTTGTTTTCCCAATTAACATGTGTATAAGAAATATGCCTTTAGTAATGTCGCATTTATTCCTTTTGTTTTATTTTACCTGTTTAATTTAAAAAATACATATATTTATATCATATATACTAATTCAAATGATTTAATTTATAATACACCGACAATATTAAATATTTTCAAAGTATCATTCAACAATAATTTATCATACATAATAAAATAATCAATTTTTATTATAATTACATTAAAAATCATATTCAAAATTATTTTTAATGGATTGATAATGTAAATTATTTTATACTGTAAGAAAACTAATCATTTATTTAAAAATCTTTAATTGTATTTTTAAGGAAGAACAGGGAGGCCCGGTAGTGAACAAGTAGTGAGATCCGAATGAAATAAAAAGAGACTGAAAAGTTAAAGGCATTTGTAGAATAGGGAGAAAGGCTTGTACACAATTATTACTTCTCAGAGTCATAACTAATGGCATTTATAGAATAGGGAGAAAAGCTTGTACACAATTATTACTTCTCAGAGTCATAGCTGAGGCTCTCATTCTTTTAGGTTTTTATCAATTCTTTAACCTACCCAACATATGTGCATGATTAATCCCTGCAACAATCATACTAACTAAGGTTTGGGTTTATTCAAGTTTATAGTTCTTACAAGATTGGGGCTTGGTTGAGTATTTGCACTGCAGAGAGGAAAAAGAAAAGGCATACAACGATGGCTATGAATGGATCACGGGACGTGAGATTAGTTTTGATAATTTCTCTACTTTTAATCTCAGCCTCTGTTTCTGCTCTTCAACACGTAAATCACAAAAAGATTGATCCCACCACCGCTGAAACTAGTTTTCTTGGTAAAGTCATGAACTTTTTGTGGAGCTCATCTGGGTCTGGATACGAACATACTTGGCCAGTAAGTGTCCTCACTCATCTATTATTTAGTTAATAGATTTTCCTCAAAACTCTTTTCTCTCTCCCTCTCTTACCCTATTTCTCTTTATTTAGTGAATTTCATTGAATAATAAGCGAGCGATACGTGGACGTGTGGTGTTATTGAAAATGTATTAATATATTAAATCTGAATTGGGGTGAACATTAACCAGCTGTGTGTGTGATTTAATTAATTTGCAGGATATAGAATTTGGGTGGAGAATAATAACGGGTACGATAATTGGATTCCTAGGATCTGCATTCGGCACTGTGGGTGGTGTTGGTGGGGGTGGCATCTTTGTCACTATGCTCTCCCTTATTATTGGATTTGATGCAAAATCAGCTACTGCAATCTCCAAGTGTAAGCATTATTGATCCGTGTGTGTGAATTATTTCAGCTGAAAAATCATTTTTTCAACATTTTGTTTATAACGTCGTTTTTTTTTTTAAAAAAAAAAAAAAAACTCAATGTGTGTAACTTGGCAACACACTAAGTTCATAAAAAAAATTGAGTTCAATTATCACATAAGAGACAATAAATTTTATGTGTGACTAATTTTTGAATCAAAAATTAATCATATAACCTCTTATAATTAAATTATTGTAAATTTAATTATATGTCTTATTAATTAGAGTAAAATATTTTATATTGTCAATTTTTTAATTTAAAATTATAATAGATATGACTTTTTGTGATTAAATATCAATACTTTTAGGGAGCGTTTATCTCGTGTACTTATGCTTTTCGACTAGTTTCGAACCAATCTAATATATAATATGATGTCAGTAATTCTAATGTAAGAAAACATCGTTGAAAGAATATTATAGGATAAAGACTCGAGTGAGCCATAATATACTGTGATTAGCTTCATGAATCATGAGATGGTAGGCCCGATGTAGACTTAAAAACGAAAAATCTTTAATTTCTCATTTGATCATGTGTGCCAAAAGCTTAGACCTATGCACTTGGATACTCACTGTCGCCAGTATCACTATAGAGTATAGAGTATCCAAGTGCATAGATTCACCATTTCTTTTAAATATTATAAACTGACCACGAGGTTGAAGAGATGTGTTTTATTTATTTATTCATTCCCCTCTTTGTTGTGGCTTTCATCATCATTCATCTCTCGTTGTCCATTTACTCAACCCTCATTCATCATAGCTACCATATTTCCGGACAAACCTATGGTCACAAACTTCCCGAAATGGAACTCTTTTATTACATCTCGATAGCGGTAGGGACCCATCAACAATTCTACATTAAGCATTGTGGGACTGGGAGAGCAGTTGTCCAAGGCTTTCTAACTTTCTTTAATATAGAATATATGCATAATCTATATATGGTATAATATTGTTCTACAAATTTTTATATATATATATATATAATTATCTTTGCGATTTAAATTTTTAATTTGTTAATGAATATTGGCAAATCATTTTGAGTTATGCTGGATGAAAATAATTTTGAGTGTTTGAAGGAGGAGAAATAAGGTAAAGTAATTTTAAAAACAGTGAGATTTATTATACTATTTTTCATATCTTTTTGCTCATTTCTCCATCTCTCTCCTTATATTTTTTATTTTATTTTTCTTTAACCAAACATTTTTATTTTTCATTTTATTTTCACCTATTTTTAGTCATTTTTTATTTATTTTCACCACCTATTTCTCTCCTCTCAATCAAACAAACCCTTAGGAAGTATAACATGTCGTATAAATTTCCAACAAATAGCACTTCTTAATTATTATTAGTTGTATTTTAATTGAAAATGTAGTTATTTTCATATTTTATTAGTATTTTTAAAAAATGTAAATATAAAATATGAATTATTTTCGAATTTAAATAAAAGTATTTAACGGATAGAAAGATTTTTAAATTTACTAATTATTTTATTATTATAATTTAATATAAAATATAAAATTAAATAGTATTAGATAAGAAAGGATTTTAAATTTATAATGTTTAAAAAAATATTTTTAATTAATTTTATAGTTTTTAAATAAACTAGAAAATGACAAGAATAATATTATATAACGATAAATTTAAAATTGTGTTAATAATTTTTTGGTATAGTTTTTATAATTTAAAATTAAAATAAAATAAAAAATTTATGTGGAGATAAGGAAAGTGGGCAAAAAATTAAAAATAATACAATTTAAATATTTAATTGGAAAAAGGGGGTAATATCAACAAAATTTAGCAAAATGGGGCAATGGGTCACGCCCATTTGGGGCGTGTTTAAACACGTCCAAATGGGACGTGTTTGCCTCCATTGTGACACGTGGCAGCATAAATAGGAGGTGCAAGGTTTTCGCGGCGTTTTCGTAAAATTACGGAAGGCTATAACTTTTGACTGGGGTGTCCGATTGATGCAAAACCAGTGGCCACGCGCTCGAAATTGAGAGGAGAAGGTCTGGGCAAGTCCCCTTCCCAAAAATTTTTCCCAAAAGAGGTCTCTAAGTGCCTCAAATTTGCGATTTACTCGTCGGAGCCCTAAAAATCTTTTTGTTTTCTGATATTTTATCTATTCAATTAGTGAATTGCAATCTATTCCTTATTTATCTAATTACTTCTCTTAATTTCGAGCGTTTTGACATGGAATACGTCTCCATCGGACATTGTTACGTTTTAGGGTTTCAAATTTTGGTTATCAGATTTAGGGTTTATGGCTTTAGGGTTTATGGCTTAGGGTTTAGGGTTTATGGCTTAGTGTTTAGGGTTTTAGATTTTGGGTTTTCCGTATCGGATTTAGGGTTTAGGGTCTAGGGTTTCAGATTTAGGTTGATGGATTTCAGTTTAGGTTAGGGGTTTACGTTGTGATTAGGGTTTATGGCGCTGGAAACAGACCTAGGGTTTAGGGTTTAGTTTTGATGTTGTGATTATGATTTAGTTCTTGGGTTACAGACCTAGGGTGTATGGATCCCGATTTAGGTTTAGGGTTGATGTTGTGATTAGGGTTTAGGTTCGATGTTGTGATTAGGGTTTAGGTCGTCGGTTACAGACTTAGGGTGTATGGATTCCGGTCTAGGATTTAGGTCTACTGTTTTGATTAGTGTATAGAGCTTGGGTTACAGACCTAGGGTTTATAGATTCTGGTTTAAGGTTAGGTCTGATGTTGTGATTGGGGTTTAGTTCTTCGGTTACAGACTTAGGGGTTACGGATCTTGGTTTAGGGTTTATGCCAATGAATAACCTAATGAGTGTTACATACACTTCACTAATATTGAGTAATTAGTTTTCCAATTCAAGTTTTGCCTTGGCAAGCACTTCCTTAGTTGCAATTTTCTTTGATTTTATCTTTTTCCTTAATGGTGGGGTTTTGGGTTCACGATTTAGGATGTAGGGTTTATTGTTTAGGATTTAGGGTTTAGGATTTAGGATTTAGCGTAGCCCAGTAAACACTAAAGAATAAACCCTAAATCCTAAACAATAAGTCCTACACCCTAAATCATCAACCCTAAACCCTAAACACTAAGCCCTCAGCCCTAAACTATAAACCCTAAACCCTACACCATACACCCTAAATAGTCAACCCTAAACCCTAAACCCCAAATACTAAACCCTAAGCCATAAACCCTAGACCCTAAACCCCAAATCCCAAATCCCAAACCCTAAACCCTAAACCCTAAGCCATAAACCCCAAACCCTAAACCCCAAACCCTAAATCCTAAGCCATAAACCCTAAACCCTAAACCCCTTTGGGAACTTGCCCAGGCCTTCTCCTCTCAATTTCGAGCGCGTGGCCACCGGTTTCGCATCAATCGGACACCCCAGTCAAAAGTTATAGCCTTCCGTAATTTTACGAAAACGCCGCGAAAATCCTGCACCTCCTGTTTATGCTGCCACGTGTCACAATGGAGGCAAACACGCCCCATTTGGGCGTGTTTAAACACGCCCCAAATGGGCGTGACCCATTGCCCCATTTTGCTAAATTTTGTTGAAATTACACCCTTTTTCCAATTAAATATTTAAATTGTATTATTTTTAATTTTTTGCCAGGAAAGTGAGAGAAAACTGTAATTCTTATTTCTTAGTGAGTAAAAGTCACACTTAAATAAGAAGAAAAAGGATAATATAGATAGTAAACTAATTGAAAAAGTGGGAAAGATAAGAACCTCCTTCTCCAAGATGTATACTCTAATTTTTATTATTATATTATTATTTACAAAATATTCATCATTTTTATTTTATTTTTATAATTTAATATATATATATATAATAATAATAATAAAAAAGGTAGTTACATAAATATAATAGTGGTGTCAAATGCTAAAATGGAAATATTTTCACCTAAAGGATAAAAATTGTTTGTGTTCATTGAAAAAAGAGAGTTACAATACATATTACCATATCCTGTGCTGAGAGCATTCAACTAAGGAGTGTACTATGAGGGCATTTTGACCAACTAGGGGTAGAAAAATTTATTAATAACCATTTTTAAAAAAATTATCAAATAGCATTCGTAACAGGTGACACGACTTTGAATTAAAGTTTACAACTTCTAAATCATAAATATATTTACAAATTCCGTGTTTTACAAAAATATTAAATGATTTAGAAGTAATAAACATACATACGACTTTAGTTTAAAAAATACATATATAACATCAAAAATATTAAATTAAAATAAAAAAAAGCAAAAAGAAAAAAAGAAAAATGCGAAAAAGTCATAAACACACTATAACTTCTGATTTAAAAATTCATACCACTTATTACGATTTATTGATAATTTTTTTAAAGTTTACTTCTAAATGGTAATTAATAAATTTTTCTACTCCCAGTTAGTCAAAAAGCCGTACTATGAGTGATGAAAATTAGTTTATATTTTTTCGCTGAATATCAGTACAGCCTAAAATAGTAGAATCTGCTTGTCACCAAAGTGCAATTGGTCGGGTGAAAATCAATAAATTTTCGGTGCTCAGTACCTATTAAAGTATTAAGGTAGCTTGTGTTTAGGTTATTAATTGGTTAGAAAATTTTATGTGACTTCTGAATGCTCTTGATTTTGATTTAAAGGTATGATTACGGGTGGAGCAGCAGCGACAGTTTTCTACAATTTGAAGCAAAAACATCCTACACTTGACATGCCAGTGATCGACTACGACTTGGCACTTCTTTTCCAACCAGTGCTGGTTCTTGGAATCAGCATTGGAGTTGCCTTCAATGTGATTTTTGCTGATTGGATGATCACAGTCTTGTTACTAATAATTTTCGTAGGCAAGAAAATTATTAACAACTGAATCTTTTCTTTTCCTTCCCTATCAATCCTTTGACTGCGTGTATATGTAAAACAGGAATTGCAACCAAGGCATTCTTAAAAGGGGTTGAGACATGGAAAAAAGAAACCATTATAAAGAAGGTGCTTACATATTCAGAAATCTTTTATTTGGAGTTACCAATAAATTTGCGTTTTGTTACTTCCTTTTAATGCATCTCCTGTTATAATTCCAGGAAGCTGCTAGAAAATCACAATTTAATGGTAAGTGGGTCAGTAAAAATTCTATTTTTCTTGTTTGAGGTTTCTAAAACTATCGTTATTTTCCACATGACACTAATTAATTAGGCACTGAAAGGACTGAGGAGGTCGCATATGAGCCTCTACCGGGAGGCCCAAACACAAGCAATCATAATAAGCCTAAAAAATCCAAGGAAACGGTGAGACTGAGACAACACAAAGTAGCAGCTTCTACTTTCACAATCAATGACAATTGTTTTCTTTGTGGGAATGACACATGTCACTGCCATGCAGGGTTCAATTCTTGAGAATGTTCGTTGGAAAGCACTTGGAGTGCTTTTCACTGTTTGGGTCCTTATACTTGTCTCCGAGATTGCAAAAGTTGGTAGATATGAAATGAGCAATTCCAATCCAGAATTTCCATTTTGTTTTTCTTCCTACGTGGAATAGTGATATAATTATGCCTTTGTTTTCAAACAGAGTCACACAACAACTTGTTCAGTGGAATATTGGGTACTTAATCTATTACAGGTGCATGAATTCACTTCCTCGAAATCACACAACATGCATGTTCCAACTGGCACTGAATGACCCATGATCCTGATAATGTATTTTGTGGTTTGTTTGCAGGTCCCTGTGGCATTAGGAGCGACTTCATATCAAGCTGTGCTTCTGTACACAGGGAAGAGAGTGATAGCATCCAAAGGAGATCAACGAACACAATGGAGAGCGCACCAGTTAATTATGTATTGTTCCTGTGGCATATGCGCTGGTATAGTTGGTGGCTTGCTTGGTCTTGGTGGAGGTTTTATTTTGGGACCTCTTTTCCTCGAGCTAGGAATCCCTCCTCAGGTAACTTTCTCTCCGGGAAATAATTGCAAACCCCTTCATGCATAACGACTATAAGATCAAAACATACACAACACACGTAATAAAAATACCAAAAAGAGATAAGTTTAACATGGTTCTGCGGTTGACATTTCTTGCCTATGTCCAAAAATCCATCGTAATGAATATTCATTCCAATAAAATTACAAATTTTTCCCTCCACGTGATCACCCTCTTGCTTAGGATGGTGACGGTCTCTTGTGGTTGGATAATTCTTATTTCAACATGTACTTATACGTATTGCATTGTAATATTAAGAGAGGACAAATCTTTAAAATAAGGATCAATATTTATTTTAGTTTTTGAAAATATGAAGCGGTGATAAATTTAACCTTAAAAAATAAAAAATTTAAAAGTGTAAAAATTACGACAGACAATTTAGTAATAAATTAACCTTCAAAAACTTTATAACTTAATGTCAAATTGATCCTAAAAAATATAAGTTGTTGTTAAATTAATTGTTAAACATTATAATTTGATGAAAAAATAGTCTAACAAATTTAAGGATCAAATTGTAGTATTTTTACATAATAAATTTGAATTTTTCATCTTTTTAAGACCAAAATAAATATTTACCCTTTCAATAAAGATAATTTCATTAGATGTAACTAACATTTTAGAGAGTTGATAATATCTTTGAAATAAAGAATATCTTAAAATTTTGAATTTAAAAATTTAAATTATCCTCCAAGTCCCAACACTTTCATCCTTCTACGGTAGATTGTGTGTGCTTGTGGACAATTTGACTGAGTTTGTTGTGTCGTCGGTCCCTTGAACTGAATTTGTGACTGGGAATTTCCTTTCTATGTAGGTGTCAAGTGCTACAGCTACTTTTGCCATGACATTTTCAGCATCTATGTCAGTGGTGGAATATTACCTTCTAAAACGGTTTCCTATTCATTATAGTAAGTATGAATGACTGGGAACAGAACTAACAAAATTAATCTTATATTCTTATGTCTTTAAATAACTTCAAATGTTTACTTTGTGATTTCTTTGTAGCTCTTTACTTCGTGGCTGTATCCACTTTTGCGGCCTTTGTTGGGCAAGTTTTAGTGAGAAAGCTGGTTGCCATACTAGGGAGAGCATCGCTGATCATTTTTATCCTCTCAGGCACCATTTTTGTCAGTGCAATATCACTAGGTAAGTGTCATTAGGATTTAACTGAGGACTAATTTGTTTATGCCTAAAGGCTTATGTTTTTGCAATGCTTGATTAAGATTGCCTTATTTTTTTTTTCCGGTTTTCATTGCAGGTGGCGTGGGCATATCAAACATGATCCAAAAAATTGCGAATAAAGAGTACATGGGGTTTGAAAACCTTTGTACCTACTCAGCCTAGATATTAGAATTCGGATTACAAATTCAATTCCGAGGACTATATAATTGACATTTTCCAATTGTTTTTCAATTCGAACTGTTTTTTATCAAGTCAAATTTTTTAGTAGTGTTATTCTAAGCGATGAAAAATAATTCAGCGCTTAATTTTTTTGTCAAACATGGCTGTATCTTGGACAGAGTTTCTTAAATATATAATCAACGATATCTCTCTTAGCTACCTCCAGAGTCCAGAGACAATTGAAATAAATTGTTTGTAGTTCTTACAAGTACCCTGAAGCCTCTTCAACCATCTCTGGCACATCAGAGCTTTGCCGTATAAACGCATCAGATCAGTAAAATTGTTTCTTTCGTGTATGCATGCTATCAGTAATCGGTGTTCAGCTTTACCCAACCCTCTCTGGCAACTACAAGGCTAATAGGGCAGTTGTATGAGACTCCAAATCCACATTATCAAATGTCTCAAAAAAATCATACCTTTTCATAAATTTATTTTATTATTCATTTAAATTATCTAATGATAAGTATTACTGTTATATGATCTATTATTTGTTACTATTTTTTATTATTTAAACAATGCAATTAAAAGATATAAGATGTGTAAAAAAAACTATGTAATTAAAATATGTGTATATATGATATATAATAGTTGTAGTAACTAATTAACATGCAATCTTATTATTTATTTAAAATATGCTATATGAAAAATAGTTTTAAATGTATTTTAGATTCACATCCTTAAAAAAATGTTCAATAAAATTAGTAGAGATTCTAAATCTTTTTAAAATACACAAATTATATTACAATTAAAATTCATAATCAATATATATTTTTAAGTATGTAAATTATAGATTTATATGAACAATTTAAATTATGATATAAAATTATTTTAATTATTGATAATTTTTAGTAAAATATTAAGAATCAATTTAAAGAAAAAAAATATAGAGGATAAATTAAAGTGATAAAGGTAGTTAACAAGATTAATTTATACGATAAAGATAAAATAATATTAATTTGAAATAATTGATAATTAAATTTTTTAGTTAGTTGCAAGACTAAGTATAAAAATTCACCTCCATTTTTTTAAAATGTTTCATTGAGAAAATAGAAAGTGAGACTTTAGTTTTCTAAGTTGTATTCTCTCTTCCGTCCCATTATAACTTATAATTGTTGTCATAAGTTATGTTATATGTATCAAGAAAAAATATTAAATAAATATAAAAAATAATAATCTTACAAAATTAATCTTATATAATCATTAAATTATTTATAAGTTTTATTATTCATAATTAGTATTACATTGAAAATAAAAATAACAATTATTTAAAATTTATTTTTCTCTTACACAACAATTATAATAAAACAAAGTAAGTATATAGTACTTGAATTGAGAAGTTTACAGTAGTACAATATAAAAGTAAATAATTGAAATAATTGTAATTTTCCATATCCAACTCACTGCCATTTATTATTGCCACTCCATGCCAGCATTTTACGCCCTGTGCATTAATTTCATTGTCATCGTCAAATTAAACGTGAGACGCTTTAGACGATTATCAACTTGTTCCAAACACAATTTTCAGGAAATAAATGAAACAACTGTGGAAATAAGGCTTTTAGGTTCGAATTAATCTGGACTTGTATGATGTTCGTCATGGTTTCAGAAGCAAAATGTTTAGTGGAAAATGATACGGGGAGTAACTGACTTTAGCATATCCGCGAGCTAAAACATTGCAGTACATACAATTATTAACATGCTAGCAGTTGGCTTCTTTCATTTCACCGACTAACTAGTATAAATTATTAGAAGTACGAAACGGGAAACCAATATACAAACTAGCACTTGCACATGCATATCATGAATTAGGGCAAGTAGCTGGTTTTTTGATCAAGATGTGTGATTTTGGAGAAATAATGACCGGTATAGGTGATTTAACAAAATATTTACCTATTATGAGTGATTTTTGATACATCGAATTTGGGTGACACTACTAATTCATCATTTGTCATTTAGTGGGTAACGCTAATATAATCCATGTCATAAGCTCGTCTTTGTCATTTAGTGAGTAGTGCATCCTATTTCATGTAAGTCCTTCAAGTGGTATTAGAACAGGTGACGTCACGATCCATGCTACCAGTTTGTCTTTTGTCATTTAGTGGGTGAGGTCGCCTTGTTCCATGCCACTCTTTCAAGTGGTGTCACAACAAGCGACGTCACCGTGCTCCATGTCATTAGTCACAATTGTTACATAGGAGGCACTACCTTGATAGTTGCATTCTTCGTTTTGTATTTAGTAATTATAATTATAATTAAATAATTTTAATAAATAATTAATTAAATAAATTTAATAATTAAATAATTTAAGTGACTTTAATTAAATTAATTTAATTTGAGTAATTTAATAATTAAATGATTTAAGTGATTGTAGATTTTAATAATTTTCATTTTAATTTAAGTGACTTTAGTTAATTTTAAATGTTGTTTTTACTTTTATAAATTGTTGGTCTTTAGGATTTGGAAATATTGATTAGAATTTAAGGTTAATGGTTTTATTAGGTCTGTGTTTCTATTTATTGATAGTTTTTTCTATTAAATAGCAGAAAAATGTACTAAAAACGAGTTAAATTGAAATGCATTACAATAATTACAATGACAATTTGGATGAAATGATTTTTTTTTTTCATTCATGGCAAACTGATATCAATTTTGTGGACAATTAGTTCTATTGTGTCCTTGAGGCCTGCATTGGCTACAAGTGTATGCACGTTGAGATTCATACCAATCCATTCTTGGACGATCCTTAAGACGTAATTTGGACTCATTTGGAATAATAATAATAATAGGACCACTCCTTTAAGGTATATTTTCTTCACAACCAAGGGAATTCCAGTTTGGATAATATGTTTGAATGATGGCCTAGATTTTGTATACCTTATCCACGTATTGGTATGGATTGATGTTAACATGAGCACACATTGCAATGATGTGGGAGCAAGTATATTTGTAGGCTTGAAAAGCTCCACACTCACAATAACTTCAAATTGCTGTTCAACCTTTGGCCTTCACGACGTTGAGCCCGTTGGCACTGGGCTCTCACCTAGATTGCAAGACACGATTTTCCTTCCCACTCCATACAGCCCCCGACACATGCATATGGGGGAAACTAACAACAACTCGTCTGGTAGACCCAGATGAATTATTGGAACTTCCGCCATAATTTCCAAATATAGCAAATCCTATATTTAAACACAACAAATCCTATATTATTTTCTAATAGATTTTCTTAATAAAATTATAACTTACTGAAGAATATAAAACAAAGTTCCCTAAATCTTTCTAAAGTATACCAAAAAAATTAAAATTTATTATAATATAAAAACAAAAAAATTGTAATAAATTATAAAAAATTAACAAGAGGCAAATGTAGACTAGGCGCCCGAATCTGTCCCGATTTTAATGGGGAAAAACCGAATTTTTCGGGTTTGGATTTTTCTCGATAGCTAAAAGCGGGGGTGGGGGTGGGTATGGAGTTACTAATACCTGCCCCGCCCCCGCCCCCACCCCCCACCCCGTAATAAATAATATTAAAAAAATAAAAAAATATATTATTTTCTATTTTTTTTAATTGAATTGATTGATTTTGTTTTGTAATTTTAAAATTATGGTCCCATATTTTAAATGTGGGTTTGTTATTATTATTTTTTTGTTACATAATTAACTTTTTTATCCGATTTTTCAATAAAAAATTTATATTATATTTTTTTATTTTTAAAATTTTAATCAAATAGTGGGGGCGGGATGGAAAAAACCCGACCCCAAGCAGGGGTGGGAATGGGGATGAGTTTTAAAATCCGACAGGAAACAGGTTTAGGGGCGGGGAGCGGGTTTGGGGGCGGCCATGGGAAGGGGAAATGCAATACCCGTCCCCGCCCCGTTGCCATGCCTAATGTAGACTGGCTACGTGTTGATGGCAAGGTCCTGAATGGTGCCACTTGGGTGGAAAACATCTGAATGGCGCTACCTGGTTCATAATGTCGTGTCACACGTCCTCATTGGCCCACCAAGAGGCAATGATAGACCGAGCCATGTGGTTACCTTATGAAATTGTTGACTGGTGCCACCCAGGTGCTACAGTTGACTGATGCTTCTAGTACAATAAAAAATGCAAAGTACAAGACAACTTGCAAGAGTGGTGTTAGCTAGTGACATGGACTAGAGTGACACCACTTATTATAACAAGTCATCCGAAGGGATAACATGAAATAGGGTGATGTCACCCATTAAATGACAAATGACAAACTACATCATTACTTTGATTGACATCACCCAAATTTGATGTGACAAAAATCATCCATAACAGATAAATATTATATTGAATCACCCAAAATCATCCATTTTGGTCAAAAACCTGCAAGCCGCTCGTCCGTGTTCACGGGCACAAAAGTTCATGAATTTGTTTCACCTTGCGAAGCTAAATAAGCTGGCCTACAATTTTATTTTATTTTCGAATTATAAATGCTTGAGCTTGATATGTGTCAATACATCAACTTTAAGCCTGTGATTTGCAGGTTTCTATAAGATGCAAATTGAAAGTGTTGTTCGGTACAATGTTTGGTGTATCAAGTATGTTCTCTAGTTCATTACATGTGATAATTTGACTAGCTTTTCGCAATTTAGCAGCAAGCTAACTCAAATAATAATAAACTAACTCATATTTGGACCACCATAAAATGGCAGGGGAAAGGTTAATAAAAATTAGAAAAGGCTTACGCAAGACAATCATAATATTTGTTTCTTTCCATAATGTTTTACTTGATGGTTAAGTGTTTTTCTCCCAAAACTTTTTGATATGTTCTATAACTCATCTTTGACGACTTGATTCTTGACTTTTACATATTTGTTGATGGATGCAGCCAACTCTTTCAAACTAGATTTTGTAGAAAGTTTTATCTGCATAAAACAAAAAAAGTGTTTTGTTATAGTAGAGTGGTAATTATATAAACCGAATTTCCGTCGCCAAAATCAGAGTCCCGAGAAGTAATTACCGGATTTGCCTTATCATCTGCTCTGTAAAGTAGAAGCGTCGGGTAGTCATTCACCTGAAATATTAAGCATGGTAAAACACATCTTCAGTAAACATAAACTTTGATCAAATTGGTCATATTAATATGGAATAGCCATCTGTCCTTAATAAAATCCCATGAAAAACAGATGACAAGCCTTTTCATGACACTTACTTGCAGTTTTGGATGTTCATTTGCTGAAGCATCTATCCTTGCAAATATTAGATTACTTGATCCTTTGTAGTGCTTTGCCAATTTCTCTACTTGCTTGCTAGTGGCCTCACAGTTCATACACCAAGGCGTAAATACCTGTTTCAGTCATGACTCATGAGTGCAAAATCCACCAAGGAGAGGCCAAATACCTTTTGGAATATAAAAAAAAAAAAATCCCAAAGCTGGTCAACTAATATTTTCAACAAAATTTGCCCAACTACAAAAGCTTAAGCTACAAGGTGAACACACATGAATGGCATTATACTTTTAACTTGTCCCCTCATGTAAGAGTAGCATGGACCATGCATAAACCCACCTACCTTTAGCTGAAACTAAGCATTTTTTTTACTAAAAGATTGAGGGCGATAGAGATCAAAAGTTATACCACTTGGTCATAGACTCTTAAGAGGATTTGATACCACGACATGAACCAATTATCCCAAAAGCTTAAGCAATTAAGTAAATACACATGAATGATTTTGTAATATATTTCTAACACAAACAAACTAATGAAGTTTGAACATGCGACATGAAATCTAGAAGGGATAAAACTTCGCAAACCTCCAAGAGCACATCCTTCTTGCTGCTCAAGATTTCATCATCAAATGTTTTCCCGACAACAACATTTACACTTGATTCTGTCTGCAATTCCCAATGCCATGATGATTAATTAAGAAGACATTCAATTAAGTTACAGGACTAAAATCAATAACTTCTATCTTTAATTGTTCTATTCTAATATTATAATCATAGAGCACGTTATGTATATCTTAGGAATGAATATGAAATATTTTACACTAGTTCAAATTCAATTGATTCACTTTAATTTGAAAGAATTAAAGGACCACTATGACACTGAATACAACTAATTTGTTGAATTGTCTAAAACTAAAGTAGGACAGACACCTTGCATGTGTAGGGAAATTATGCAGAAAATATTGAACGGTACTCACGTTATCTGGAATTGGCAGTGACTTGAGGTAAGGTGACAAAGACCCTTGCACAAGATTATTGCAGAACTCCTGCAGAATGTCATTTTAACATTAATTAGTCTCCTTTGGTAGGTGATCACTGCAAGGAGAGATTATATGAACAAAAGAGAAGATAATACTTCAATATTGCTTTGTGTTGGTTTTGACTCCAACATATATTTTGAGCTCATTGCATTATCAAATGCGGCAACCTATTTGGCACACCAAGAAGGAAATCACATCAGTTGCCACAATTATCTAAACTAATAAAACAATCTGAACAAATCATTGTTATTAACTCATTAACTAACCACGGTATTTTTTGATTCTTCAAGACCAAACAATGTTAAGAAGGGCTTTGCAAGGTTCTCATCATTAATATCCACATATATAAACATTATCTGCATTTAAACAAAAGAATTAGACCATAAGTTCTAAAAAATGCAGGAAAATGGTTTGAAAGTCCCAAATGTAGGCCAAAGTAACTAATCAATCACCTTTGACTTGAATGTTTTTGCAACATCTTGAAGAGTTTCAAGAAGATTCTTGAAGTCATCAATGTTTGCAAAGACTAAAACCTAGAGAAAAAAGCAAACAATTAACCTTGACTATAAGTAACTAGTAAGCTTGAATAGAAACATAATGAATAAAGCTAGCAAGGAACAGTCCATACAGCCTGTATTATTCATTAACAACAAAGAAAAGTCACTTGGCGGTATGCAGTTGGAGTAAATTTTAGTGGCTTAGTTTCTGCAAGTTGCTTAAAGATTAAATATTAGTGTTTTAACTAAATTACAGTTATTGAAAATGATCAAATTGGATGAGAAAAAGCATGGCCAAGTTCTGAACCAATTTTAGTAGTTCAGATTCTCCAGAATATTTTTTTGTATGTAAGAAGTACTGCTCAATAAGCTCTGAAAAAGACATTCATTCCCTTTACAAATGTCTCGCATTTGTTTCAATTATATGAACCATCCAGGGGGCAACCAAGTGATCAACACATGGCAAATCATAAAAGAGATTGTGATTTTGGTAAGATCAAAGACTTGCTAGGATGACTGTCCAGGTTTTTTGTTTCATGAATTAAATGCATCCGTTTTTATTTTTATTGAAACCGCGAGAAAATATTTGCAGCATCTCAGTGTATTAAATTGATCAGGTCATTGCACTGACTATAGTGCAAAATACTCAAATATTACACTTAATATCCCAGTTAAAGTCAGAATAGGAACAGAACTTCAAGTCAAGAATATCTAATGTAGATTAAACTTGGAAATAAAAGTGACCTGAAGCTTGATGGGGCTGGAGTAGACTCTGATAGAATTCATTTCAGTCAGCTTTGTAACTAATGGAAACTTGTTGTAGTCTACAAATTCCAGTATTTTATTCATTGTGAAAGCTCCATCTGCACAATCAGGAAAGTTTTGCATGTTGCCTTAGTAAGTCCTAACTACTCACCATTTGGTGTGATTGATTGGGGAGGGGGGACAGACATAAAGCTAAGAGGAAAAAAATCATGTTATACATAACAAGCCTATAATCGGTCTACCAAATTTTAACTGCTTAAATAACATAAAGGTGATCAATGTAAATACATTACCCACCCAAAGTTAATAGAAAGGATGGGAGATTCAAGTTTGTTCTCCTTGCATGGTTTAATTTGCAACAAACATAGAATTCACTTATAAAGATTTAGCCACTTTAAGTGATACCGGTATATCAATATCTGTTTCACTTCTACAATCTAATGTAGCAACACTAGAATGAATTCAACATATGGATAGAAACCAACTACAGACTCACCATATGCAGTGTATCTTTCAGGTTCGCTCTTGACAATTCCAAGAAATTGATCAGTAGGCTTGATATCTGGATAAAGAACTTGAGCAAGCTCTACCTGATTCGTTTCAACAAACTGGATTTCATTATCAGACTTTGCAGCACTCACAAATTCTTCATAATCAGGTCCCTGTGATATTTTAACAAAAAATGCTATAAAACCACCCTACCAAATTCAGAGTTAATGTAAATTTTTTGGATCAACATGTGAATTCATTGACAAAAAGTCATCTGCAGCACCACATACTATGTTACTTGATCAACTCCACAACTCCCGCTCATCTGCACCTCCTGTCAATTTGGAATCTCTAGTCTGATCACCCTAGCATACCTTAAATCATAACTTAACTTACCTCAAATTTATCAAACCGACCAATAAGGAATGTTTGATACTTTCTCAGAAACTTTTCTGCTTCTGTCACTGAACTTATCCGAATAACAGGAGTACTAGTCTTTTTTTGTGCCCATATCACTATATCATCTCTGAAAGCACCACGGAAACAATTAAGCAGATAAATGATGCACAAATACGATACGTATCCAATATGGTGATACAATTATCCCAAAAATATATAAGATAAAAATGGTGTAAGAGTGTAAGATACATATCTAGATGTTGGATATGGCTCATCTTTCGCAGTCAGATGACAACCCTTCTTGTTGGCGGGGTCAGCAGAAAGCCAACTGGGGTCCCGCTAGGTACTGTTGTGGGCCTCTGATTCTTTGTAATATTTTACTTTTATTAGTAGTTTGGGCTAGGGCCCATGAATAGCTACTGTTAGGGTTTCTTTTAATCCTATTTATATTCCCCTTGTAAACCGAGTGACTTGTAACGAGTGGCGGTGAGGAGATTATAGTACAGACAAGCTGGACGTAGCCTACATTGGGTGAAC
>PYAF01003772.1:67840-86163 GCA_007407185.1 Glycine tomentella
TTTGATATGCGATACCAAACTTAGATCTTTTTTTTATCAATTCAAGTTTAATTAATCTCAATTTAAATTTAATTCAAATATTCAATATTCAGAGGTTAATACGTAGATATCAAACAGTTAGTTTTTTAAAATATTTAATTTGGGATAACAATATGTATGGTTAAAGTTGTGTTTTTATTTTATATTCATTAAAAAAATTAAAAATGACACTTTAAAATTGAGAATGCTGAAGATTTTAATGTTCAGAAAATATATATTTTTTATAAATGTTTGATATGTGAAGAAATTTTACAATTTTGTCGGTCTTGCAGATTCCTTTTGTGTCAGCATATGTATCACAGTCATAACTCATAAGTCATTAAAACGACAAAATGATTTATCATTGTTGTGTTTCCAATTTAGAACATGTGTGGAATAGTGATAAATAATAAAGAAGAGAGCAAGGTAATCGGATAAAAATGTATGTCTGATCAAATAATTTCATATTTGACACAAATAGGTTTCTAAGAGTTGCTAAACTAGCGCAGTGAAAGAAAAAAAAGGAGTTGCTAAACTAGTGTTCTTTCAAGTAAAGGATAGGTAAAGTAAAGGCATGACAAAGTGAGGACTGAGAAACATACATTTCGTATGCCACAGGAGACTTGCAATTATCTAGTCACACGCTCACCGGGCTTTTTTTTATCGACCGGTGATAATTATTAGACTGGACAAACATAGTTCATAAACTTTTAGTTATTTGTATTTTATGAAACTGCATAATTTAAAATTTGTTTTTTATCATAAAAAAATTTATTAGATATTTGTCTACCTTAAAGTGCATTAAATATCATCTAATTAAAAATTCCATCGTTAGATGAAGATTTTGGAAATGTTTAAGATCATGTGTCGACGATAATGCATTACAATGTTTAGTCGAGCTTATGCTTTGATATTGATTAATTAGAGGATTCATGTTTTCAGACGACTCCTGCAATAAGGTATAGCGATTAGGAATTGCACTTTGGTTTTCATCCTTTTCTTCATTGCCTTCAAATGGTATACGTACATCAAAGTTTTCATCACCATCGTCTGTCTCTTTATTATCCCGCGAAATGTTTACAGTGTTGTTAAATAAAATTAAGCACATCGACTTCATCTATAATTTTCAATATTATTTAACAAGTATTATTTATGGTAAAGTTTAAATTTATATGCTTTTAACATAGTTATCAATTGCCACGATAACAGACGAGTCAATGTCATTTTAATTCATTACCACCCAAAAGGCTAATATTATAGTGTATATATTGGGTTGTAATGCACCTATAATAAATTTATCTGCATATTATAATTATAATTATAAAACATATAATAATATTGTTAATCTTTTTCTCTTTATTTTTTCTGAAACTCTTTTTCTCTCTATATTGCAGAGCATTCTGCCCAAATTAAAAGGAATCAATTTTATTGTAGGACGCGGTTTTTTCTTTTCTTTTCTCACTTATTTTTCTTTAGTACAAATGTTTATTCCCTTGTCTTGTTTTATATTCTCTACCAAACGAAGTGTAATGAATAATTTTTAAATTTGTCCTAGTAAAAAAAAGAAAAGAAAAAAACAAAACTCAGAGGATGGGTTATTAGTTCAAACCAATCCAATCCAATTTCCCACTTCCAAGAAGCAATGCACCTAGCCAAAACCAAAATTATCAAAGTGACAAAATTCCTTTTATTTATGGCCTCACCAGCTTTATCCATAATATAGTTCCTTACTTCCTTACTCCTCTTTGGCATCAATTTCCTAGTATGACACTATGACTCCGTGAGCACGACCATGACGAAAAAGCATGAGAGAGGTAATGAGATGGAGTTATTTATTGGTGTCCATTTATATAATAAGGCCAAAAATGTCTGTAACCAAGCAGAAGTAAGGACAAAAAAGTTGGACTATGTGCCACAGTGCCAGCTTTATGGTCATTTTGAGTGATTCCCTCACACTTGGAATGGGTTTGTTTAGTCTAAAGCCATTCTTCCTTCTCTTTTTTCGCTTGGAAAGAAAATTGAGACATCATATATTGAGATAGAGGCTCTTTAGGAGTGACATATTATTGCTCTGTAAGTCTGTAGTGTTGGACAACATGTTAGAAGGTAAAGCTATGATAGAGGATACTGACATGCCAGATAAGATGCAGATCCAAGCCATGGCATCCGCTTCTGAAGCTCTGGATCTCTATGATGTTTTTGATTGCACATCCATTGCTGCCCACATCAAAAAGGTAACATTTTTTCTCTCCTCCTTCAATGATACACAACATAAGTTGTTCTTTCTAGACATGAATGGATGAGCTTATATTTTTAACATTAAATTAATGACTATAATTTAAAAGTCGATTTAATGTCATGTGTGTATCTGGAAGACTAATTTTAGTATAATTTTTCTGTAACACACCACAAGATAAAGAAGTTTGTGGTTGGTCGTTGACTGAGTTTATTATGATCTGTTTGACTGGCAGGAGTTTGATACAAAGTATGGTTCTGGATGGCAGTGTGTGGTGGGATCAAGTTTTGGGTGTTTTTTCACCCATTCTAAGGGAACTTTCGTGTACTTTACTTTGGAGACTCTCAATTTCCTCATCTTCAAAGGGGCTTCTTATCTTATCTAATCGTAATAGAGGATCCCCGGGTTATGTCTGGCTGTAAATAAAGTTCCACCAGGGCAATAGATGAAAAACAGTTGATGAGTGTTGGTATTCGTGGGGGAAAAAATATGAGCAGCGATTCCCGAGTCATATGAATTGGACCCTCTTAATGTTTTCAAGGGTGCTTTGCTATGTCATCTGTGCTCATTTTGATTTTGTATATATGATAAATATTGAGCTTACTATGTTTATGATAAAGTTCATCTTCTTCAGTTTTTCTTGTTGTGTTTCGGATAAGGCCCCCTTAGAATTATCTGAATATTCTGGATAATATTATGTTCTTTTTTTTCAAACTCTCTACCCGTTGTCAGAAGAAACTAGTTTTTGTAGCCGCTGAATGCACGATCTTTTTTACAATTATTATTTAAGAACTATTTATAATATAGATTTTATAAATAAAAGAAATAATCTCATGTTATATTGTACCAATATATCCAACATATATAAAGAAATAAAGCAAGTGTACATAATGAAAAAGTAGATGCGCATGCAACAAAAATTAAAATATTTGTCTCATTTTAATATTACCATTAATAAAAAAATACATTTATCATTATGAGAAGTAACATGCTAATACAACATAGCAATTGAAGCAAAAGTCAATAACTAAAACAAAACTACAATACTAATAGAATAAGGAGAAAAAACTAACTAAAACCAAAATTGGTTAAGGCATGAAGCAACATTAACAATATCATGTTATATGTTTAAGCATTTGCATAGATATCTTTCTATTTGAAGTAAATAAGAACACAAAATAATATGTGGTTCCACCATTACATTATTTTTTAGTGAGTGTAAACTCTTTTTTAATCACATAAACATGCTAATTGACTATCATTGTTTCAGCCATCAAAAACTTGTTTCTTCTTGCAACGAATGAAATACACTTTGCAATCTTTTCGTCATATGACTTGGTATTAGTAGAGTACAAAATGGATTTCTACAAATAGATATATGAAACCTTGAATGACCCAAACATGATAAATTGGTCGCCAATGATATTATAAAACATCCTTAATTCTAACTAACCTCGTGTAATAAAAGGTTGTTCTCCAATCAGTTTTTCACTCACTCTATGTCTGTTTCCTTTAACACATATAATGGTCACCTCATGCGAAGTTCTGGCTTGAAGTCATTCCAAAAAATGTGACTCAATCTCTCCAAAATGTTTTACCCGAAAAATAAAGAAAAGAATACATGATATTACTTGTAGATTTTGTTTTGGATAAATAAAAGAAGAAAATACTTATTGATTCTTGTTTATGGTGAAAAAACTTCCTCGGGTTCTCTTACGCAAAACCATTTGCCATTTGTTCTTCATATTTGTCTATTAAACAACAAATTCCATTAAAATATTTCTAAAGAAGTTTCCAAGTTGGGTAATTCGTAAGAAACAATAGGTAATGACTCATTTATAAGTAACAACAACCTTTCAACACCAATAGGTCATGACTCATGACTTTTAAAAATCTAATTTAATTATCTTAGAAATTTCAATTTTTTTAAGCATGTAGCACTATTCATTCCATTCAAGACTTTTTTTTTAAAAAAAAAATCATACTTTACATAATCAACCATGGAGAAATCAAAGTTAGAAAGGCAACACCACAACACTGCAATAGAAAATGCATGTTGCAAAAAAAAAAAACACTAACATTAATTCCACAAAACAAAAATGCATTTTAAAAAGGAAAGAAGCAAACGAAAGAAAGAACTCAGACATTAGGTTTTCAAAGGAAAAATGACCCATTGAAGCTTTTTCCAGGCGCATTCATACATTTTCCATTTTGTTCACTTGTTGTTTGAAGATGAGATTTTCAGAAGCATTTTGATCAAAAGGTTGTCCATTGTGAGTACTAGGGAGAAATAGAGAAAAATTAAGGTAGGGGAGATAATATTGTGATTTTGTCGATTATTTTTTAGGGATATTGAAGAGGAGATGATGAAAAGGGTGTTTGTCGGTTTATTCTTCCAAACTACTAGTTGCGAAGGTTGGAATCGAATTTGTAGGAAGTGGTCGAAAAGAATGAACTTACATAGGTTTTTGGGGGAGAACAGGTAGGATATCTCAAAAAGAAGGGGATGTATTGATGGGTTTTTTGAGTGGGTGGATTTGCTAAGTTTATTAAAAAAGGCCAATTGAAGTAATATTTATTTTTAAAAAATGAACAATACCAGTATGATGCAACGGGGAAAAAAGTTTAAGAGGCAATGAAAAAGGTTTGCATTGAAGTGATCATTCATTCACTCACTCGTGCTTGGTGATGATGTTTTTGTTACTAAATAAAAATACAATATACAAATTAACAACTTGAATTATTAAATATTAGATATTTAGTTTATTTTGGGTAGAGTTTATTTTTTTATATCTGTTTAAAAAATTAAAAAAAAAACGTTACCGAAAATGTGAAATTGCAAAATGGCAGTGATATTCAAAATGGGTAGAGTTTATTTTTTTTATATTTGTTTTAGCACTTATTTAATTCTTTTAGTTTTTCTCTTCTTTTCAACCAAATTACCCATTAAGCAACTTTGCAGAATTGTAGAGTTGGAAAAAAAGAAATATTTGAGCCGATTAAAGTAATAAAAATAATATGATATTATATACAAAAAATTCTATGACTATGCATTAGCCTCTCGTGATCAATCTTCCATATGGCCATCTATTCGACGATAACATCTATTAGATGTTGCATCTTCACTGCACCTTTTTCATTGCCACTCTTGTCCAATGTCGTGGTTCATTTCTGGAAAAAATTGATCGGGACAAGATTTTAGTTTAATTAATCAATGCACATATTATTGGTCTCTGGTATCCGGATGGCATATGAAGATGCTTAATCTATGTATTGTCTCTTCTATATGAATTCATATCGTTTGGGGGTTGGTTTTTTTTTTTCTTTTCTTTTAATTATCATTTAGAAGTTTGTTTTGAATTATTTATGAAAAATAGATAAGTAGTAATATATGTTAGATTTCTGAATTAAAACTTATAATCAATCTTATGACTTTTAATTTTTTTAACTGAAATTTTTTTTTAAAAAATTAAAACTTTAAAATCATAATTTTTTTTAACTATAATAAAATATTTTACGACTTTAATTAAAAAACATTATTATGATTTTAAAATCGTTATTTTTTTTTTAAAAATAATTAGAGATGGTAACATAGATACAACTGTAACAAATATTACTATTTATCTTTTTTCAATAATAATTTAAAACGAATTTTCAAATGATAATTAAAGGAAAAAAACCACCCCAAATGATAGTTTTGTCTTCTTGATGTGCATTTTGTGAACAGGAAGTCGAATGGATGATTTTTTTTCTTCTGTTATCCACAACCCACTGAACTACGTAAGTCATCTGTAGTTAGTACAAAAAAATAACAAGACGGTTTGATTGCAACAAATTGAAATGTCCGCAGTGTAGTGTAGCACGGGATATTTTTCAGAGAAGTAGCAAATGGATTCTTGAATTTGGGTTTAATTGTGATGGATGAATGATATGAACCATAAAGTGGCATATGAAGTGATAAAAGACACGGGAAGGAATAAAATCAATGTAATTGAGGTCTCTGAAGGTCGTAGCCACCGATCTAAACGACTGGTGTCAAAAGTGGGTTGCCAAGGAAGTGTGCCTCTAAGTAGGGGTGTTCATCAACCGATCCAAACCGATCTAAACCGCGGTGACCGAACCGAAAAACCGAAAACCGAAATAACCGAAAACCGAAAAATCGAAAACCGAAAAAAAACCGAAAATTTTCACCGGATTGGATCGGTTTTCGGATTGGCCGATGAAAACCGATCCAATCCAAACCGATCCAATTATAAACTATACTTTACCCCTTATCTACTTGGGCCTATTCCCCATCATAGCCCAAAAATCAAAAATGCAATACATTGTTTCTTATTTTGTCCAATTAACATGTTTGTCTAATGAAAATTAGAAAATGATGTTTGTTTTTGTCCAATGAATGTGTTTGTTTATGTTAGATACTCCTTATTTTGATAAAAATAATTCTCATAAGTTTTATTTTTAGACTTTTTAAAAAACCAAAAACCGATCCAATCCAAACCGAAAAAAATTGGATTGGATTGGATCGGATTTGAAAAAAATTTCAAACCGAATGGATGATTAAATGACCAAACCGAAGGAATTGGATCGGATGATTTTTTCTTCAAAACCGATCCAATCCAGACCGCGAACACCCCTACCTCTAAGTTAGCAATTACAAGGTCTCCCATTGCGATGCAAGTTTCCACAGTGTCAGTCCCCACATGAGGGGTCATCACAACATTCTCAAGCCCCAACAGCTCTTGACGCACCTCGGGCTCGTTCTCAAACACATCAAGGCCCGCCCCACCTAGTCTCCCTTCAATCAACGCGCCCACGAGTTCGGGCTCATCCACGTGCGGGCCTCGCGCAACATTGATCAGAATCCCTTTCGGGCCCAACGCATCAATAACCCCACGGTTCACAATGTGACGCGTTTCTTCAGTAAGGGTACACGCCACAAAGAGCACTTCGGAGTTAGCCGCCAAATCAATGATGTGAGAGTAATACTTATACCCTGTCTCTGATTTTTCAGATCTGGAATGGTAACTAATTGGACACCCAAAACCCTCAGCTCTCTTCGCAATCGCCCAACCAATCCTTCCCAACCCAACTATTCCAACCGCTTTACCACTAAGCTAAATATAAAAATACGCAAATTATATAACAGGCAAGTTAGAATATGAAAATAAAATTCTTGAGGATATAAATTAAATTAAAACCTTTGGTGTGAATTGACAAGTGGAATTTCGGGGACAAATTCTGCAGAGGAGGGACAAGGCGAGGGCGATGGCTACGTCCACGACATCGTCGGTTAAAACGTTGGGCGTGTTGGTGACGGGGATGGCTCTGTGTCTGCATTTGTGGAGGTCGATGTTGTCGTATCCGACGCTGTAGGTGGAGACAATCTCGAGGTTGGGAAGGGAATCGATGGTGGCGGCGTGGACTCCGACTTTGACGCTTGCGACGATGGCGCGAATGGAATGGGCGTGGGCTTGGGCGAAGGCGGAGAACGAGGGATAGTGCCAGAGTTTGAAGAGGTTGAAGCGTTTTGCGAGCTCTTCTTCGATGTAACTGTGCATTGGGCAAGTCATTAGCACACCGATTGATTCCATTTTTTTAAGAAAGAAGGGATCCGCAGCTCAAACCAAGCAATGCGATCCAATGCTTGCTATCTCTTAATTAATAGGCTTAATAAAAATAATATGTTCTTCTAATAAAATTATTCTACGATATTGGATTGGATAACAAAAAATGGTTAGGTCGTCATAGAAATATGAAAGTGAGTGTAATAACAATACAATTACAGGCCTTTGTGGCTTACCTTTTCAATATTCTCGACTTATGTTACTCATGAATCATGACAAAAAGTGGGAGTGAAAAAATATATATTAACAACACAATCTTTAACATATTTTTTTATGCACACTTTATCGTTAATTTAAATTTATTAAAATTATAAAATCATGAAAAATTAAATAATAAGTGAAACCTAAAAAATTATGATTTTCAATTAATTTCATCCAATAAATAATATATTCAAAATAGTGTGTTGTTAACATTTCTAAAAACTATCAAGCGAAAAGTACAAATGTAATAAAAGTGTTGGAAGCAAGATTCTAAGTAAATTGTAGTATTAGTATGCGTAGGTTCTTTTATATATATATATATATATATATAACTACTATTACGGATAAAAAGTATTTCATTATCCTATCAATTCAAATATTTAAATCTTCATCAAGTCTGTTGTCAGCAAGAAGATAATCACCCGAAGATAGAAGATATAATCGATATTTTTCAGTTATCAATATTTCCACATATCACGGAGGAAGATATCGGGCTTCAATCGTCGGTTACCAAAAGTCCAGGTTAGAATCCTATAAATACAGCACATTTCATGATGAAAGGTACACACTTTTCTAACTCTCTCTTTTCAATACACACTCTGTACACACCTCACGTCCAGATTGTTGTTGTGTTTCTGCAACATGCAACAGGTTAAACAAGTAATTTTATTCTTCAAACCAAACAAAAAAAATCACAAGTAGATACAACTGATACAAGGCAATTAATATATGCAATCCATATCCAATACAAGGCAAGTAGTGTAGTCTAGTCTCCACACTCCACAGACAGATGTGGCATTGGTCTTTGACGCAATGAATTGAAGGAAGCGTGGCATTTAGGTTTTCACATGCCCCCGTCCGTGGTTGTTGGTTTGGTTGGATGATTTATTCATGGTCTCTGTCGTTGGGCCCTTCCACTTGCGTCTCCACCGCCATTTCCGTAGCTTCTTCTTTCACCAATTCTGCCGCTGAACAACGTATAATAATGTTAACCAAAAATTGATGGAGCAAAATCTAATTGAATTTATCAAGGAAAAGGAAAATAAAATAAAATACCTCTTTGCTTTTCCAACCAACTATTTGGTGAATTCCACTGAAACGAAGACAAGAAAGACTCGTTTAACAAATTAGAAATCTTGATTTTATTTAATCAACGTACCAGCAACTTCTTGAGATATTCATTCTCTTCTTGAAGGCGCCTCACATCATCTTGTAACTTTTCGTCACAGGCCTACAACAAAATTATTTTATGCACTTAATATATTTTATGAGAAATTTTAATAGAATAGTTAGATTAATCAAATTTAATAATTATTAAAGATGTAAGTTCATCAAGTTTAGTATCCAATATTGATTAATCTTGATCCATTTTTATAAAACTATTTTTGTTCAATAATCTACCATTTTATTATTGCAGATTATCATTCTTAGAGACATAACGTTTAATATCATGCAACAATATTTTCTAAACATGCGGGGGACTGCGCTCGCTCACCCGTAAGGAAGTTCCTTCACCGATGATACCAAAAAAAGAAAGAAAAGAAACCCAACAATTTTTTTTTTTTGCAAAGCATTTGTTTTAATGCAAAATTGGTCCCCAAGCCCAACTAACAAAGAACAGTGAGAGGGATGTTAATTCAACTACCAGTTTTGATTAAATATTAAAATAAAATATAAAAAATGCAAGTGAGAGAACATGACATAAGAAAGGTCAAATGACCTAATTTTTCACAGATAGAACTTACTTTTTTGTGTGTAAAACAGTATCAAACTAAATAACGAAATCTCAGAAAAAAAAAAGGGATTAGTTAACCAGTCTAACTAAGATTCGACTTAAATAATGTTTTTGGTGTTATTGGACAAAATTATTATCCTTTCTCTATGCCTCATTTTTTAGAATATGATTATGAGCTATCCAAATCTACCACTTCTTTAGTAAGTTCTTTGTCTTATTCTTTATCTTTTCTTTTTGTTTAATTTAATCCTTTATATTCTAGAAAAAACATTTTGATCCTTTTATCTTTTAAAATTGATTCAAAATGATTATTTTATCCATCAAAGTTGACGATGTTAACGAAATAGAAGTATTAATTATTAAAAATTATCACAAAATATAAATTTTTTCTCTTCGTCTTTCTCCTTCTCCTTCCTCCTCTCTTTCTTCATACCTCAAGATGCAGAACCTTCTCCTCTTGCATTTTGGGAGTGTGCGGATCATCTTCTCCAAACACCAAGACGTTGTTATCCCGCAAAGCAATTCCCCTCCGCACAAATTCCTCCGCTTCGTTACGGGCGACGAAATTGACTGCATGGCCAACGCACTAAGACCAGTAGTGCATGACCATCACGCTGCCACCCTAACCTTGATCCATAACCCACCACACCAGAAATCCAACTGCCCAAATTTGTTGAAAAACTTCAAAAAATGCAGCACCAAGTTTGGAAACAACAAATTCTAGAGGAAGATTCAAATGTGCAAAATGCCCTAAATATGTAATTTTCAATTTGAGATTTAGGTTTGTCTTTTTCAATTTAAAAATTTGGGTTTGTTCATTTTGTGGTGGCTCACTATTTGCATACTATTTAACTGTATGAACTTTAATGAACATTTTGAATAATTTAAAAAAAATAAAGAATTGAAATATATTTTTTAAAAGATAAATGGTGAAAGTGAAAAAAAAATAATAAAGAACCAAAAGATTTGACTGGTAAGAAATCAAATTTTAATCACTGAATTGAGTGCTTTTTCTTTTCTGTTTGAGACGTGGCAGTTGCGTTACTTACGTAATTTTAGCCCAAACTATATCAGACATAAACTAAATTTAAAGCAAAGAAGTTTCGTAACGCCATACTAAAAAAATTGTGTAATGACAGGATAGGAGATATAATATGATAATGAAATCCAATAAAAGGCTCGAGATATGTGTAGGTGGCAAAAACAAAAAAAAGAAAACTAGTAAGATTTTGGAGTTCACAAGCAGTAGAAACAACATTGTTAAACAAGACAAAGGCATCGTCACGGTCCACTGAAGGAAGAAAAGGGTATGAGGTCGGTTATTATAAATTTGTAGTAATTTGTTAAGCGTGCATGTCTGTCTTCCCTGATCTTTAGCTATCTTTGACCTTTAAATTAGAACCTTAACCAACAACCATCCAATTTCCCCCCTCTTTGCCAAAGCAAAATTCTCCTAGCATAAAAAAATAACAATAATGCAAATTTTGTTTCTCTCACTCTTAAACCCCCATTACAACATGCACCCCACGTTCAAAGAACCCAGCTCAAAAAAGAAAGGCTAACAAAAAAAAAAAAACATCAAACAAACCACCTCCACTCTTTTCTCTAACTCACCAACTCCAAAAAGTAAAAAAGGAAGAAAAAAATACAACTCCCATTTCATTCGTTACTTTGGCTTCCCCCTCTGCTACTTTCCTTCTCTCCCGGCCACTATCTCTCCCTGCAGGGTCTTAAGACACCCCATGTTTTGTTCTTGCTAGGTTACACCTCAAAAGTTAAACTTTCCTAGGAAAAGTATAAAAAATAAGAAGACACAACATGGTTCGAGCAGGGGAACAAGAGCAGGAAGGTTACAAGGCCAAACTATTTAATTTCAGAGGGATATTTGAGGGCACTGGGAGGCATATTAAGAGCCTTAGCGTTGACACTGCTACCGCATTGGAACCTACAGAGGATGGTGCAGCGTCATCAAGAAGTCAAGGATCAAAGCCTCTTAATGATTTAGATAAGATGATTCCCAAAGTAAGGGTCATAAGCAAGGAGGAAATTGCACTGAAGGAAGCCAAAGAGAAGCTATTGCAAGGTGAATTAATGAATACTATTACTATTTGATCTTACAAATAAAAAAATTTCCATGCAAAAGAGAGATCTGGAAAATATCTATAATTTTATGTTGATGACTTGTATAAATTTGACATTCATGGCTGGGTTTAATTCAGATATGGAACAGATGAAGGAGAGATTTGCCAAACTGTTGTTGGGTGAGGACATGTCCGGTGGAGGAAAGGGTGTTTCGTCTGCTTTGGCACTGTCAAATGCATTCACAAACCTTGCTGGTACGTTCACTTTAATTTTTCTCTTTTGAATTTCTTTCCATAGTGATTGATTTGTAATGAACAAATATTTGCAACATATCATAATATGTTCTGATAATTCTTATCTCATTGAAACCGCAGCTTCAATTTTTGGTGAACAAAAGCGCCTAGAACCAATGCCGGCAGAAAGAAAAGCAAAATGGAGAAAAGAAATTGATTGGCTTCTATCAGTCACGGATTACGTTGTTGAAATGGTTCCTTCACAACAAAAGTCTAAGGATGGTTCAAATATGGAGGTAACCCTCTTTCTATTTAAATATCTATGTTATTCTTCCTATCGTCACAATAATTGCTATATGATTGAACCTGGTTTTTACATTGAATAGATTATGACGACACGACAACGAACGGACCTCCACATGAATGTCCCTGCCTTGCGCAAGCTTGATGCAATGCTTCTTGTAAGAAAGATCAGTAACCTTAATTACCCCTTGAGCTAAATGTGATCATTATTCTTTTTATAAGTTTGAATTGATTGTTAATTATCTTTAACAATTGCTAATGATGAACAGGAATGTCTGGATAATTTCAAAGATCAAAATGAGTTCTATTATGTGTCAAAAGATTCAGATGATTCAGATCAAGACAGTGCAAAGACAAAAAATGATGATAAATGGTGGTTACCTACCCCTAAGGTTCCTGCAGAAGGTCTATCTGATATGGCTAGAAAATTTCTGCAGTATCAGAAAGATTGTGTTAATCAAGTACTTAAAGCAGCCATGGCAATAAATGCCCAAATTCTAACAGAAATGGAGATCCCCGAAAGCTATATTGACTCTCTACCCAAGGTGAGACAAAAAGAACCAAGAAATGCTTAAAAGTTAGCACCTGGATCAACATTGTGACATCTTTTTTACATAAAATAATTTTATATTTTTTCCTTTTCTTCATTTTCAGAATGGAAGAGCAAGTCTAGGGGACTCGAACTACAGGAGTATAACAGTTGAATTTTTTGATCCTGACCAGTTCCTATCAACCATGGACTTATCATCAGAGCATAAAATCCTAGATCTCAAGAATAGAATTGAAGCATCAATAGTGATTTGGAAGCGAAAGATGCACCAAAAAGATTCCAAATCTGCTTGGGGTTCTGCAGTGAGTTTGGAGAAAAGGGAGCTCTTTGAAGAGAGAGCAGAAACCATATTACTTCTCTTAAAGCACCGGTTCCCTGGCCTTCCTCAATCTGCATTGGATATTAGCAAAATCCAATACAACAGGGTAAGAGCATGTCCTGTGCGAAGCTTGAGTTTTGTTGTCCACTATTTGCATACTCTAGTTTTGGTCTTAATACCTAGACACAGCATCATAAATGGATTCCTTTTCATTTGTGTTGCATGAATTAACATGATAAAGGATTTGTTGTGTTGGCAGGATGTGGGGCAAGCTGTTCTAGAAAGCTATTCAAGAATATTGGAAAGTTTGGCTTTTACAGTACTTTCAAGAATAGATGATGTACTCCAAGCAGATTATCAAATTCAATCCCAAAATCTATCAGGGAGAAGGATAAGCTCAGTTTCAAGGCCTTCTAGAGAAGAAATAGACAAGGCTGGTGCAGAACCTGGTTCAATGACACTGTCAGATTTTATGGGTTGGGGCTCTGATCAAGGTGACGCAGACATGAAGAAGGACCCCTTTTCAATTTCAGATGACTTGTGCAAAGACGATGATCCAAAGCAACAAAAACTTCCAACCGTAGTGACCAACCAGAAGGTGTCATATCTTGAGACCTTGGGAGTCATGAGAAGCCCCACATCGCGTCATTAAAAGCACATCAGACTCCCAGATGTGTTTGTTGGATTCTTGATCAATTCTTTCCTTTTGTACATACAAATGAGCATAGAAAGTCATCGGCTTTGAAGCATTGTCAGAGATGTGTTGTCCATATAAGAAGGATTTGTAGTCCAGTAGGCACGGAGATGTATTTTTTGACAATACCTACCACAAGTATCATGTTTGTCCTTCCCCGTGACCTTTTAACTCATCTTTCCTTTCTGTGACATTGTTGATGTAGAGATCATGCTGTATTGATTCACAGGCCAATGTGTGTAACATACAATTTGTACTAGTTTTACTTTCCATAAATTAGGATCATGCAAGGAAATCAAGGCAACTGCATTAATTAAAAGATCTTGAGTTTCATTATTAGTGGTGAGTGATCACTTACTAGTAGGTTGCTGTTTTTTAACTCAGAAACTCTCTTAAAGTTGATAAAAGTAAATAATTATTACTCTGAACACTCTATTGGAACGGAAATGAACATCATTTAATAGAAATAGGCTTTAGGCGTACTTACACATTATATGCAAGCAGAGATATACACGTTGTTCAATTCAAAAGAAGAAGGGGAGGGGGAAGGAGCTAAACAGATGGAATTGGGAAACTAAATTAGATCTTGCCACGGGGACCTAGCTTTGGTGGAAGTTGTGGGCCCTTCTTGATTGGTAGAATGTCACCTGAAGCTGTGGAACTGAAGTATGCCAGGGTGGAACCACCTCCCAGGATCAAAAACTTGAGTAACAATCCCCTCTTTGTGAATGGAGAGGCAAATGTCTCGAAGAACTTGCTCTGCAAGTCCATATCAATGAGAGTGATATTATACAAGTTTGCATTTTCAATCAAGGACTAAGTTGTGCATGGGGAAAAAAAAACTTAATTTTGGGGGGCCACTCCTAAACATATACACACATAAGCTCATTTCCGTGAGAACATCCCTACTCAATAGTAAGTAAGAGACTAAGAGTCATAGGATAATCCATAAATTGGACTTTAAAGGCTTAAAGCAGAAGGAACTTATATAATGTATATATTAGATCAACAAATTCTAAGCCCATCCTAGGAGTAGACATATATATCATTACCATGTGAATGCACAATACAAGCTCAGTTAATCTTAATTAGCTCAAGGAGCAGTGTTGGTTGGATCTTAATTAGTTGCATAGCCTATGCTAGTTAAGGAAATTGAATTATAAATTATGACGAATGTATTTCTCCTCAGATTACAAAATCATTTAGCCTTAGTTAGGATATTGCCATTCCATCACTCAAAAGTCAAACCTGAAACTATCCAATAATATTTAGGACCCTAATCATTCGCACCATTTCTTAGTTAAATGAATAAATAATAAAGAGGTGCACAGAGGAAAAACGAACCTGAAGAGGGTTGTAGGGTGAAGGTGCATCGGAGCCGTACAAGTCCCACTGACCAGTAGTGTTGCCTAGATCCTCCAAATCAAAGTACACACTCTGGTCACCATACTTTGCTACCACAGCACCACTCCTGTAATTAATATTAAACTTCCACGTACATTTAGAACCTATTGAGGCCTTTTTTGGTTTCAGAAAACATATAAAACAAAAAAGAAGAGGAGTAATATGCATGCATATTGATTTAACTAAATGTCTTGTAGAGTAATCAATAATCATAGTGCAATTTGTTCACCTGAGATTCTTGGGTCTGAAACTCTGGCGAGAGGGCTTGAAAGAGAGCTTAGTTCCAGTAAGGGAAGATCCAGCAAGGCCCTTGACCGTAGATGGTTGAACAACAGCTAAGCTTGCCAGAGAAGCCATGGCTTTCTGTATGATCAGACACACAAATGCTTTGGTTTTGATATGTTGCTTGAATCTCATCGTCATTGCCACGTGGCCAACTTCATTTATTTGTGCAGATTTTGCAATTTATTCATGTTATGCCACGTGGTTCCAAGATGGATAAGCCTACCCACTTAGTTACATCTCTTTGTAAAGACAAACACACTACTTTTGCTGATCGAGCTGCAAGGTAAAAGGAGATGCATTATTTTTATACAAAGGATTAGCTTATACGACTTAAGTAAATTAATTTACAGGTTAATTTGATATACTGCCGGTTACAGATTTTTATACTATCAATTAATTAATTTACTTTTAAAGTAATTATTATAGAAATAAACTTTTTAATAATATAATAATTTATAAAACAGTAATGTAGTTCAATAGCTAGAAAATTATAAAATAATTATTTAACATATATATTTATTAAAATAAACATTTCTTTATTATTATAAAGTAATAATATATTAATACTTTATCCTGTATATAATCTTAGACAATATATATTTGCAATAATAAAAAAAATCATGTAATATTCAGTGAAGAGTATCAAGATTTTCTTTAAAAGAATGTTAAAATTTATGGTATTTAATTGAGATTTTTTTATAATTTGTAAAAAGTTTAATAGTATTAAAAAGCATATAAATTTTAATAGATTATTCGGTAGGATAGATTTCGATGTCGATTTGAGTGACTTTTTAATAGAATATATATAAAAAAATCTTGAAACTTTGTTAAGCTTTTCTTTTTTTTCGTCATGAAGAATTCATTCTCTTTTTGCTTAAAGGCTGTAAAAACATTGGTACAATACTTCATCATCTTTCTTTATATCTTTCACACCTTCTCTCTAATTAAATATATGAACTTTTTACACTCATTTTTTCGCATTTAATCAATTTGTTTGGACGAATTCAGCGTGTCAGTAAACAAAAAAAAAATGAAAAAAAAACGCATAAAACCTTTAAAATTATACAAAGTGGTTCTAACTTTACTCTCAAGAAAAAAATACTACCGGTACTCTCTTATTAATATCCATAATTATTTTAAATTATATATTTTTTAAGAAGAATATAGCACACCAAACTAAACTGACATAAATCTAAGTATAACTCATTTTTGTTTAAAACATATTGGCTCTAATTCTAAAATTTGAATTCATCAAAATTAATTTCAAATCAAAATTTGTTGATGAGACAACATAAATCAACATAAATCATGAACACTCTTATTATTTTTTGTTTATATAATCAGGTAATTGTTAGGAATCACCTTCTTTACAAGATAAAATAGTATTTCTTTTAATTTCTCAGGAATTTAAAAAATAATAATAATTTTAAAAATAAAATTACTTTAAGTACATAATTGAATAAATATATAAATAAAAAAAAAATAGAGAAGATGGTGCAGCATATTAAAGTGCGGCGCAGCCGCACAGAATGAAAAAAGATAGAGATAAATAGTGTAGAGAAAAAAGAGTGTGCAGTGGCTTTGGGGAGAAAGAGATAAGAAAATGTGGCTTGTGCAGCTCCCTCCCAAACTCTCAACCCCATTTCTGAACGGCCATGGCCATGGCTCCAGCCTTCTCTCGAAACCCAGTTCGGCGGTGACTCAGACCCACTGGGCCCCGCCGAGTTTGCTGCCTCAAATCAATGCGATGAAAACAATGCAGGGAAAAGTGGTGTGCTCGACGAGCGACAAGACGGTGGCAGTGGAAGTGGTGCGGCTGGCCCCTCACCCAAAATACAAGAGGCGCGTGAGGAGGAAGAAGAAGTACCAGGCCCACGACCCGGATAACCAATTCAAAGTCGGCGACATCGTCCAGCTCCAGAAGATCAGGCCCATCAGCAAGACCAAGGCCTTCCTCGCACTCCCCGTTCCCAAGAGGTCCTCCAACAGGCCCGAGGCCCAGCCCGATGAGCTTTCCATTCCCTTCGAGTCCCAGCCCCAGCCCCTGGCCTAGATTCCAGAGTTACACCTCAATTTCACTCTCTCCTACGCCTACTTTTTAATCCAAATCCTTCTTTTGCATTCGCTTTTATGCTTATGTGTTGTAATTTGGATGCTGCTTGTGTTTTCGAGCTTCGCTGTATGTGCAATTATTATCATTCTAGCTGACTGCTATCATATATAATCGTGTTTTTATTTCATTCGTTATTGTTTTGGTGTTTGTGACTTGTGAGGGTTTTCTGATTCAAGTTGCTCGATGATAATTTGGAGGGTTCGGTGAATTGAGGAATTTTTTTTTTTTTTAATTCGACGCACAAATGAATTGAGAGTGAAGAATTTGGTTCAAACGAAATGAAATTGAGAAATGAATCTTGCTAGCTTTGTTATCGCTAGAGCTTTTATTGTTCAATGCACTTTCTAAATGTTTGATGAAATGTCTGATATGGCTTTTGATCAACATTCAAAGCGGAATGTGAAGTTATGGGAGTGTTTTTTTTATTATTATTATTGTGACAGACAAGTTTTTGAAGGAATGTTCGTTTAGGTTTCTGATGGCTAAATTTCCTTCATAGTATCTTGAGTTTTCCTTCTCTCTT
>PYAF01003772.1:102338-121313 GCA_007407185.1 Glycine tomentella
TTGGAAAACTAAGAAGCAACCTACAGTATCTCGATCTTCCGCTGAAGCTGAATATCGCTCAATGGCTAGTGCTACAGCAGAATTATTGTGGCTCAAATCTTTTCTTCAGTCTCTTGGAGTTACTCATAGCAAACCAATGCAACTGTTTTGTGATAGTCAATCTGCACTTCACATTGCTTCCAATCCGGTATTTCATGAGTGAACAAAACACATTGAATTAGATTGTCATTTTATTAGAGAGCATCTCCTTTCCAACACTATTTCAACAGCTCACATTCGAACAAATGTGCAGCCAGCAGACATCCTTACTAAGCCCCTTGGCAACAAGCAATTCCAGTTCTTAATGTCCAAGTTGGGCATCTCCTCCCTCCATACTCCAACTTGAGGGGGAGTATTAAGATAAGATTAAAAGATAAGATTAACAGTTTGTTATTTTGTTATTATTTTGTATTTCAGTTGCATGAGATAAACATTATCTTTCCTTTATCTTATCTTAGGCTGATCAACATCTTTCTTTTATCTTTCCTTTATCTTATTGTTACTTCATAGGTCTATTTAATGACCATACGTACGTGAATAAAATTAAGCTGCTTATTCCTTTGTAACGTCCTTTAGATACTTACTATCTTATTCAACTATATTTTTTCCGCTGAAATTCTTTCCTTATCTATTCCACAACCAGTCAACAGTTCAATTTGGAATGTGTTCTGAATCTGATTCAAACCTTGGTGACCTTCAATGCAGACTACCCAGACAATTTTACAGTTAAGCATTTGACAAGAATATGGAAAAACAATGTTACACTAGACCATCGTCTTTCAGTGTTATCCACATAACATGAGATCTACGAGAAATGCCAAGAAGTTTGGAAAAAAAAACGAGTGGAACAGAATAGTGAGAAGAAACAACTAAATCAATACAGGACAACAATGGTAAATTAGTAATACTATTAAATATTAACAGAATACTAGCGAGTCCAGAGATATGTTTTGAGATTTTTTTATTTATTTTCTTCATTTTTTATATAATTATAAAATAACACCATATTTTGCCAGCAGAGATAATACTTGATTTTCGTTAAAAAAATGACTTGAGATGAAATTTTGAGGAAACTAACCCTATTATGCTAAATTAACTCAAATATAATTGACTTCTATAAAAGAAATATGCATTTAGTTTAAAAAAGAAAAACACCATGTATTATAAAGAAAATGATGAAAACAGAGTCTACAGTCTATACAGTTGTTTTTACCATTCTCCTCTCAAAGTAAAATAAAATAGCCTCTTTATAATTATTGATAAAAAATAGAAATAAAACACACTTTCTAAAATCAAAATGGCCCAAAGTATTCAAATTTCTTTATAAACTCGTCAGTGGAAGTGATATAAAGTACTACTCTTTGCAATTATTAATTAAAACATATAAAAACAAAAACAATCCAAACGAAAAATGAAATCAAGATTCTTTGTCCTTTGTAAGTTGTAGTCATTAAAACTTAAAAGCAAAGAAACATCGGAAACTCAATGTAGATTTAAACCAAATAATAATGTTTTGTCATGTACATTGGCAGAATGCTAGAGCCTAGAGCTATAGGATATTGAACCTTTCATAGCCCCAAATGTAAGGTTATCGTTTTTAGAATCACAAATTCGCAAATACTTCCTAAAACTATAGAAACAAAAAGACAGAACTTTGATAAATGAAGAATTGAAAAGGAAAACACTCCGCAATGATAAAGCTGCTTTATCGACTAACATATCATTATCGGCATTTACCAAAAAGTTCCATACCATGCAACATGATCTTCGACTTCCTGACAACGCAAGAATTGGAACATAAATTATCTTTACTGACCAAACAAAACAAATGTGCTCAAACTCATTTGGATGGGCTGGGCCACTTTTTTTTTATATTCAAATCTAATTTTAAAAATGTGTGCAAAATATTAAAAATTTCCACTTCCCAATATCTTCACTTCGTTGGAGGGCGTTTGACGTTTGTGAAAATGAGTTGCAATGTATTCTATTTGTTCTTATTCAATTTTAAACTTTGACGGTGTCAAATATTTAGATTCGAATTATTTCCTAAGTTCAAAATAACTTAGTATCGTGGATATCTAATAAAGATTAAGTTCATGTAAGAGATGATTAAATTCGTCTAAACTAAGATATTTAATAAACAATAGTACATGAATGTACTATTAATTATTTCATTTGAAATTGAAAATAAAAGTGAACTAATAAACAACTTAATTTCAGCATTCTTTTAAAAAAAAAAAAAACTTAATTTCAACGTAAGAATGACAAATGTATTACTATAAAGTAACATATTCACAAACAAGAGTGTTTAATCCAATTAATTGAATAAGAGTGTGAGTTATTATAAATTTCTTGATATAATTAATAATTTCTTGAATCTTTTACAAATTTTCAAGTAAGTACTAAACATTTTTTTAATGGTCCCTTAACTAAAAAAATAGGTTTTTGTGATTACTTTTTTACGACTTAAATCTGTCACAAAATGATAGTGACTCAATTAAAAAAATTACAAGATCAATTATCCAATTGAAAAATTTACATGATTACATATCAATTGTCCAAATAAAAAAATAATAGTTTAGGCACCTATTTAAAATTTCACAAATAATTAAAAAATTATAGACTATGCATGTTTTAAAACACAACTTTATATAAATAAGTTGTGTTTTAAAACATGACTTTAGAACTACAATTTTCTTTTAAAAAATATATTGAAGTTGTGTTTTGGATCATAATTTTAAGTATTTTATATATTTTTTTAAAAACACTGAAGTTGGATGATGATTTCAAGTATTTTATATTTTATTTTAAAAAAATTATGACATTCTAAAGTCATGTCGTATTTTAAAACATAACTTACTCATAATTTGTAATATTTTTTAAATCTATCAATTCCTGTAATTTTTTTTTTTAAACTACCCACTTCTGTAAATTTGCCGAAAAATGACCATCTCAAATTCACATAATTCATACAAGATAAGTGTTCTTAGAATAAGTGTTCTCTCTTATAGTAGAATGTTTTCAGTACCATATTTAATGTTGTTAATTTATCCTCTTATGATGCAAATAAAGATTTGAAAATGAAGTGTCTAGAGGAGAGAAAATATTATGTGAATAAAAAATTGAAACAAGTTAATTCAAGCGACATATACAAAGTGAATCAATCATAGGGCTCACGTTAAGATATTCAAAGAAGCTTTAAGTTGTCTTTTTCAAGATATTTGGGCCAAACAAAAATTCTATTCCATATAAATTTGAGCTTAATCACACCTTCACTATAAATTAGGTAAAAGACATGGTGGTAAAAAAGAGTTTTGGATCAATACCACTTTAAGCTAAAGAGCTTAAGCCACCAATCGCTGCAATTGTATGGGAACTTAAGTTTGTTTCTCACCACTGTAATTCTTAAGAAAAATTACAATAACAAAAATAAAAAACATTAAATTGTAAGAAAAAATATTTAAGCAAAAAAAAAAAAATAGTGATTCAAAAAGTATTACAATAGGAACAAAGATTCTAACTAGATTGGCACTTTGATCTTACCTATATTTACAATACATCCAGATATTATTAAAAATAAGAGGAAAAAATATGTCGACATAAATGAGTGTATTAGATTCATTGTTAGGACTTAATGAGTCTATTGTACAATAATGGAGTAGTGATGTTGATATTTTTCAAGACTGAGTATTTAAAATAATGCTGTTATGTATTGTTCAAGATTTAATGGGATTATTTTCTCATTTTATTAATTTGAGGACTAATCTCTTAAAAATAAAATTAATTTGAGGACTAATTAGATCCACCTTTTATAGTTTCAACGATATCGAAATGTGATGTGGTTATGTAGAGAGCTCCATGGACAAGTGTGTTTGTTTGACCGTCTTATATGTAATCAGAGAAATTACAGAAGCTAGATATGTGCCTGTAATGTAACAAGGCATTTGCCAAACGACTCGAAATGAATGCTGCATTTTTCTCTGAGAAATCAAATGTCTTTATCTTCCATTAGGAAGACGCAGGAAACCTCAAGAATCCTCTCCATAGTTTCATTCTCTCTGAACCTCTTCCCCGTTTCACCTTACTATTTCCTACATCAATCTTTTGCCACACAACAAACCCCTCAGCACAAAGTCGATTCATTCCCTTCATCACCATCCAATCACTACTATTACGCTTCATTACTCGAGTCTTGTATCTCTGCCAAGGCGTTAGAGCCCGGGAAACAACTCCACGCCCGATTGTGCCAATTGGGTGTTGCTTACAATCTAGATTTGGCTACTAAACTGGTCAATTTTTACAGCGTCTGCAACTCTCTGCGGAATGCCCATCACCTGTTCGATAAAATTCCCAAAGGGAATTTGTTTCTGTGGAACGTCTTGATTCGGGCTTATGCGTGGAATGGACCCCACGAGGCTGCCATTTCACTCTACCACCAGATGCTTGAGTACGGGCTCAAGCCCGATAATTTCACTCTTCCCTTTGTTCTCAAAGCATGCTCGTCACTCTCCACAATTGGAGAGGGAAGGGTCATTCACGAGCGTGTCATACGATCTGGGTGGGAGAGGGATGTGTTTGTGGGTGCAGCTCTTGTTGACATGTATGCCAAGTGTGGTTGCGTGGTGGATGCACGTCACGTGTTTGATAAAATTGTTGAGAGAGATGCTGTGTTATGGAACTCCATGCTGGCAGCTTATGCTCAAAATGGACTCCCCGATGAGTCGCTTTCTCTATGCCGTGAGATGGCGGCAACGGGTGTAAGACCCACCGAGGCAACTCTAGTCACTGTGATTTCATCTTCAGCTGACATTGCCTGTCTTCCTCATGGGAGGGAGATCCATGGATTTGGTTGGAGACATGGATTTCAATACAATGACAAGGTCAAAACTGCTTTGTTAGACATGTATGCAAAATGTGGTTCTGTGAAAGTTGCCTGTGTCTTGTTCGAGCGGCTTAGGGAGAAAAGGGTTGTATCTTGGAATGCAATTATTACTGGGTATGCGATGCATGGTCTAGCTGTTGAAGCTTTGGACTTGTTTGAGAGAATGATGAACGAGGCTCAACCAGATCATATAACCTTTGTTGGTGCTCTTGCAGCTTGCAGCCGAGGGCGTTTGCTCGATGAAGGGCGAGCGTTGTATAACTTGATGGTGAGGGATTACCACATCAACCCCACTGTTCAACACTACACATGCATGGTTGATCTCCTTGGTCACTGTGGTCAACTTGATGAGGCATATGATCTTATAAGACAAATGGATGTAATGCCAGATTCCGGTGTATGGGGTGCTTTGCTGAATTCATGCAAAACCCATGGGAATGTGGAGTTGGCAGAGGTGGCTTTGGAGAAACTAATTGAACTTGAACCCGATGATTCTGGCAATTATGTGATTTTGGCTAACATGTATGCTCAATCAGGTAACTGGGACGGAGTTGCTAGATTGAGGCAGTTGATGATAGATAAAGGAATAAAGAAAAACATTGCTTGTAGCTGGATTGAAGTAAAAAACAAGGTCTATGCATTTCTTTCTGGAGATGTTTCGCACCCAAATTCTGGTGCAATATATGCTGAGTTGAAGAGGTTAGAAGGACTAATGCGAGAAGCTGGGTATGTCCCAGATACAGGATCTGTCTTCCATGATGTGGAGGAAGATGAGAAGACAGACATGGTGTGCAGTCACAGTGAAAGACTGGCTATTGCATTTGGACTCATAAGTACATTGCCAGGAACCAGGCTTTTGATAACAAAGAATCTCCGAATTTGTGAGGATTGCCATGTTGCTATCAAGTTCATCTCAAAAATCACGGAGAGGGAGATAACTGTGAGGGACGTCAATCGCTATCATCATTTTAGGCATGGACTGTGTTCATGTGGTGATTATTGGTGAAGAAGCTTATCTTAACTATACAAAAATATCATTCACTCCAAGTTCTTTCACTACAATCTTTTAACTAAAGTAAATTGATGATTTTGTAAAATTAGGGATTGAAGTAGTCGGTATTTATAATTTCAGTGGCTAGAATTTACTCTATGCTAATAATAGAGCCTCATCTTTGAAGAGTAATTTAATTGTGCAAAATAAATTTACCAGCATAGGCAGTGTAACAGTGATGATCGTTACGCTTTTCTTAAAAACGTTATCCTTCAGCAGGTATTTTTAAAATCATATTATATTCAATTATTCATTAGGTTTTATGATCCATCAAAGACTTAATTTGGCCTAAGAAAGTTCTGTTTAGGGAGTTATTTGTTTTGGTTTGTGTTTTTGGTTTTCATATCTATTTTCAGGTCTCTCGTTGTACTAAAAAGAAGGATAAATAACACTACCTTTTCTGTTTTAACATACTACTGTACTAAACTCAAATCCCAATCTATTAAACAGGGTTCCTTAAAATTGGAATGAAATGTAATTTATGTTTAAGAACAAGACTCGGAGTCATCTCGAAAAAAATGGAAGGAAATAAGTGTTTTCCATTTCTATATATTCAAAATTTAAATCTACATTCTTAAACCGTACAGTGATGTTTTAAGAAGTCATAACCTTTTAGAATCATAAATTACAGATAAAAAAATAAAAGGCTTTTTAAACACATGGTCTATTTGTAGTTTTGTACCCCAGCCCCATTAAACTTATACGAGTTTGAAGTTATCTATCTACAAATTACACTTAGTGGATTGAAAGATTAATTCCTTAAATGAATATTATTCTTAGTATTACCTTGGTTGTCCCAAAAATTTACGCTTACCCTGCTTAAACGAAAATAATTACTAAAAGATAAAAAAAGAAAAAAAAAAAGAAAGAAAGAGAAGTAGACATAAAAACGACAGCGTTGGTTTCGTTCCCAACTGAACGTGGGAGGCGAGGAAAGAAAAGCATTAGAATTAGAATCGCGTTGGAGGAGGATCCGTCATCCCTCGCATAGTATTACTTTTGCAGAGCTCATCAACCCAACCTTCATTCCCGCCTTCACGTTTTCTTTCCTTTCACCAACAACTTTTGTTTCGTTTCGTTTTTATTGTATTGGTGAAGCTTAACCATAATTCAATTATGAGCTCCACCACTTCGAAAGCCACGTCCACGATTTGATTCCTGGATCCAACGCATCCATTAAGGTTCGCGTCTTGATCTCTTCCCTTCACCAACTCCGCATTCTTCTTACTATTATCCGATTTCAGATTCACCTCTCATTTCCCTTTTTTTTCTCTATTCGCCGCCATGAGTGGTTTTTTAGATGCATTATTGTTTGTCGGTGTGGTGTTTTTCATGAATTGGATTCGACCGTATTTTCTTTTTCAATAGAAACTTATCTGTTGTTGCATTGTTGATGTTTTTTTCTGGGATCTGAAATTGAAATACTGTCGGAATTGAGGTGGCGTTTTGAATTGCTAATGTGCATCACGGTTCGGCTTTCTTTTGGTTTCTAGCTTTCGCGATGGCGTGGTTTAGTGGGAAAAATACATGGGGAAACTTCCCTGATTTGGCGGGAGCCGTCAATAAGCTTCAGGAGAGTGTGAAGAATATTGAGAAGAATTTTGATTCTGCTCTTGGATTCGAAGAGAAGGGTGAATCCAGCAATGAAGGTAATTAATTCCAGTACTTCCTATTACTTCTCTTTGTTTTCTGAATGGATTTCTCTGTTGTGTTGTGTGTGAATTACGATATGATTGAGGGAGGTAGATGCAAAGTTCATTAACTGCTGTGAGATAATACGAGTCTTGAATTGTTGGATGGGATGTGTGTTCTCCAGGTGGGCAGTTTTCAGTTTTGACACTGATTGGAGTCATGTCCTTTTTCTTGTTGTATTCCAGATGCCGGATCATGGCCTATACCTGCCGACAGGAAAACCCTATTTAATCCCGTCATGTCTTTTATGGGGAACAAAAGTGAGGAAACTACTGAAGAAATGTCTGAAAAAGACGAGTCCTCTCAACAAGACTCTGAAATGGAGAAGTCACTGGAAAAGCCCAAGTCTCTGGATCATGCACCTGTGGCTGAGGGAAACGACACCCATGAAACTGATAACACAATCCATATGGAAGCTGAAGAAAACACAACAAAAGAAGAAAATAAAGTGTTTAAGGAAGAAGATGGTGAGCATACAGAGTCAGCGGATGGAACAGTTGCACAGAACTTGGATCATGGAAAGGAGGAAAACCATTTACTGGAGTTGCCTGTTGAATTGCCTGAATCCCCTGTTGAGAAGCTTGAGAGTTCAGATTCTGTAGAACATTCTCAAGAGAAAGAGATTGCCGATCCGGGATCCTCTGGGAGTCCAGTGTCAGTGCAATTTATGCCTTCTAATCTTGGGGACAATGTAGTTGAGGATGTTACTACGGAGTCTGGTGAGTCGCATGATATTAGTGATGGGCATGAAAATTCTCAAGTTGAGACAAAAGAGGAAAGTAAAGAAGAAGAGAGGGTCCAAGCAGAAGAAAGTGAAAAGAGAAATTCTTCTGTTCAACCCGAGGCGTCAAGTGATAGTGAGAACAGAGATGATACTGACACTTCTGTTCTACAATCTGTTGCTTCTGAGGAAACCAATAACACTGATCAATCAAATATTGAACATTGGTCCAGTGTTACTCCACCAAATGAATCTTCTAAGGTGGTAACTGATATGTTTTCACCTGAAAATGAAACAGCTGCAAAAGAAAATGAAAGGGAGCACGTTGCCCATGATGTTGAAACTGACATGAAAGAGCGTCATTTGAGTTCTGAAAGAACTATGTCTGACTCAGGTTCCATGCTTGAACTAGAGAGGGTGAAAAGGGAGATAAAAATGATGGAAGCTGCACTGCAAGGTGCTGCTAGACAAGCTCAGGTATTTCATTTTAGTGCTTGTTATCATGGCAGAAACAAAATCTTTTGTATATTTGTTGAAGATCTCAAAATGTAACAAGATCTAAGCGCTACATGGTCTCTAGGTAGCCTTTTTGTTGGTCTGTTGTACTTTTTGTCTTGGTTAGGGCCTAAGGGTTTGTGGAACTAAGTTTTTTTTTTTTCCAGGACAAAATATTTTGCCAAGCTTCTTTTATGTAAAACAAAGATCATGAAGATTATTAGGTGGTGTAAAAATAGTTAAGTTTCTGATTCACTTTGTCATGAATAATTTTTCTTGGCCCATTATGGACTGATTGAGAAGTGTACATAACAAATTGTTTCTTTTTATTATCAGCAACAAAAGCATTTGTGATGCATTTTCAGTTTTTTGCTAAATGCCCAGAATTTTTAGTATGAAAACTATTCTTTAGCTATAATCAGCTACAATCTTCCGATTTTCATTAATGGCTTAAGGTCATTTGATTTAATGTCTCAACTCTCAATATATTCAAGAAGTTGCATATTTTTTTTCTAATTATGCTCCTCTTCTATATGCTTTTTTTCTTTTTGTAATCTTGGTTCTCTTTGCAGGCTAAAGCTGATGAGATTGCAAAATTGATGAATGAAAATGAACAATTGAAAGCTGTGATTGAGGATTTCAAGGTATACTTATTTTTTCAATACCTAGTAGCTTATGTCATGTTTTGATTTAATAAAGCTTCTTATTTTCACCTCTTGAACCTTTCCAGTCTGTTATTATTATTTTTTTTACATGTATTGTTTAAATGTTCTTCTGACCTTGTCATGTTGTCTACTATGTTGTAATTTTCTGGACATTTCCCGTTGTATACTATGGATGATGTATCAGTTTTCCTTTGTGCATCTTTCTATGAAAATTCTTTGGTGTTTTTGTAAGCTAATTAGCATGTGTTACTGTTCCCTACTTCTATTTCTCATTTTTTTTTGTGTTGTTTGCACCTGCATCCCATTTATTTCATTGCTGATAATTGTGGAACAGAGAAAATCCAATGAGGCAGAAGTTGAGTCTTTGCGAGAGGAATACCATCAAAGAGTTGCAACTCTTGAGAGAAAGGTATCACTTTTCGTAAATCTTATTTGTTTTTTGTGCTTAATTATTAGTAATTTAACTAAGATGCATAATTAAAAAATTGTGTATAGTGTGTTTAGTCTATACAATGAACTTCTGGCTGACTATTTCACTATTGAATCTAACCTAGGGAACAAATGACAGAAGTACTATCAAGTTTCACATGTTTTCCTTTGCATATGTAGTTTGCATTTCAGATGTTCTCATGATTCTCTTCATATAAGTGCATAGCTGGCACAGATGCCATATAGGATGCTGAGTGTGTCTTTCTTATGAGGATGAAGATCAAATTTCTCTTTTCTCTTAATACTAAAGGGGTTACTCATATGCTTTATTTGAGGCGACGCATGAGTTATGATTTGATATTGCTGTTCCATTTTTTGTGTAGATACCAATCAAATTTTTGCAATATTAGTGCATCAGATAAACATAAAGTTCCCATGAAAGCAAAGTGAATGCACTATAATTTCAATATTAGAACATTAGCATCTAAAGCATGGGAGATTGGTGTTGGAAATTCATCTTAAATTTTGAAGAATGTGATTTATCAAAGAGGATTATTAGGCATTATGCATATGTTAAGTGTATGCTACCTCATTTGAGCTATAACTGTTATGGGAGTTTATGTGTTTTTGGTGTTTAATTGCAGGTTTATGCTCTCACTAAGGAAAGGGATACACTCCGTCGAGAGCAGAATAAAAAAAGTGATGCAGCTGCTCTCTTGAAAGAAAAGGATGAAATAATTAATCAAGTTATGGCAGAAGGTAGTGTATTCTGAAATCAAACCTAAATTTGTATCATCCAGGCTTTGATGGATACAGAATCATTTTTTTGTTATTAATGTCTCTTTGGGGTTGATTATATGGACAGTCCTTTTAGATATATGCGACCTAAGTTTAAAGGGACAAAAACCATAGTGCTAAATTCTTCATAGTTATTAGAGTAATAAATGCTTTGTCAACACCTTTAATCTTACAATTTTCTTTTGTATTGATATATCAAGTTTTTCCATCTCTGTTGAAAATTCTAATCATTCACTCTAATTTGCTTCAGGAAAGATTTCCTTTGAGGTTCCGTTAATGGAATTGCCCTTGGTTTGGTGGTGGGAATTGATGGGGGTGGGGGTTTCTATTCAATGTCATGGGTTTATAACTTAGTCCAAACATGTAGATGTCAATTGATAATTCTTATAAAATCTGGTATCTAGAGCATGTCAGATTATGTGGCTTCTGTTTTTTGGGGAATTCAGCATGTTGATGCTAGTTGGGTTTGGAACGATTCTGTCGGAGGTGCTTCCATTAATGCCTAGTTTGATATAAACTTGGCTCTTCATAGCGCAAAGAAGTATTAAATATATAGGCATCCATAGGCGCCATGGCATAGAATGCGTAGTTGTGACTTGTGACTTCTACTTTGGTGTGTTCAAGATTAGAATTGGAAAGTGAGATCTTTTTGGCTGGACACTTCAGCTCGGGATCTAAGATTATAGAAAAAAAGTATTTTGATTAATGTAGTTACAAATTTATGCTTCGAGATTTTATTATTTCCCTTAAATGGACATCTGAGGCACACTCCAGCACCCTTGTATACCTTTATTGTTTGGCTGTGGAAAGGTTTGGACAATGTCTATAGGAGAGGAAGAGGGTAAAATTGAGGAAGGTTGATGTTACATTATAAATTTTGTATGTGAACTGTTACTGTTCATTGCATTGGTTGGAAAATTAATAATTTAATGTGAAGGGCTTTTCTGTTGTAATTATAAAGTTTCTCCATTGAAGTATGGTAGTGGTATAATTATTTGAGATTATAGAAGCCTAATAGACTGTCTCTCATCTCAGGTGAAGAGCTTTCCAAAAAACAGGCTGCTCAAGAATCCACAATTAGGAAACTAAGGGCTCAGGTATCCAGACTATTTGTTGTATTTTCCTGCCATCTTCAACCTTTTCTACACCTACATATTGTAATAAATCTCTTAATTACTTTTTTTTATGAAAGCTAGATTAGAGATTTTGAGGAGGAGAAGAAAGGCTTGACTACTAAACTTCAGGTAATAGAATTATTCTGAAAGCATTATTGGAAGTTATGATTTGCTGGTAATTTTTTTTGAATGAATTCTCTTCACTCATCATGGAATCTAGGTATAAGTATATCTTTATATTTACTGTTTGGGTTCACTTGTTCAGGTTGTTTATCTTTTTGCTAAAGATTTTCTTCATAATATAGTTTGACTATAAAAGTCCCATCTTAATTTTTGTAATTTAAATTTAATATTTTTAAGGGGAATTTATGGTTTATTGTTGTGTGCTACTGTAGAGTTGTGGGCAATCCTCTATATCATTGAAAGTTTCATTCTTTTTTGGAGTAGCATGGGTTGACAATCCTTATATTTTACTAGTACTTTTAATTGAAACTGCTTTGGTTAATGTCATGCAATCCAGGTAGAAGAGAATAAAGTAGAAAGTATCAAGAGGGACAAGACAGCTACAGAGAAGTTGTTGCAAGAAACAATAGAAAAACATCAAAATGAAATTGCAGCACAGAAAGAATATTATACGAATGCTTTGGCTGCTGCTAAGGAAGCTGAAGCATTAGCAGAGGCTCGTGTGAACAATGAAGCAAGAACTGAGCTAGAGAGTCGTCTGAGAGAAGCTGAGGAACGTGAATCTATGCTAGTCCAGGCACTTGAAGAATTGAGGCAAACATTAAGTAGAAAGGAACAACAGGTTTCTGTTGTATTTTGTGTCATTTTTTAACTGAGTTGACTTTGTCAGTATGTTATTTTTCAGTTTTAATGTTTTCTTCATTCATTTTCAGGCTGTCTTCAAAGAAGACATGCTTCGCAGAGACATTGAGGATCTTCAAAAACGTTACCAGGTCTTCTCTCTGCTTGTCATTCAATTGTTTTACTTTCTGAGAATGTTATAAATAAGTTTTAGCAACTTTATTTGTGTTTTTGGTAGTTTTAATAATTTGGTTGGATTTCTCTAGGCAAGTGAAAGACGGTGTGAGGAACTGATTACGCAAGTTCCAGAATCCACAAGGCCTCTTTTAAGGCAAATTGAAGCCATGCAGGTTAATACACATGATTCAGAATTACTTTTCCTTCAGTTTTTTGTTTTGCTGCATGAGATCTGTACTAGACTAGTATTCACCTTATAACAGGAAACAAATGCGAGAAAAGCTGAAGCTTGGGCTGCTGTTGAAAGAACTCTTAATTCTCGACTTCAGGTCTCTAGAATACTTTATGAATTTAATTTTAGAAACTTTTCCATCCAATATTATTGTATGTCTTCATCTGTTCCTATGGATTCTACAGGAAGCAGAGGCTAAAGCTGCAACTGCAGAGGAGAGAGAGCGATCTGTGAATGAACGCTTATCTCAGACCTTATCTCGAATAAATGTCCTTGAGGCTCAGGTTCTGTAATTTCTCAAGTGAAATTATATCTTTAATGGCAATTTTGTGTATACATGACTTACTTTGTACTTTAACAATGAATTACAGATTTCATGTCTTAGAGCAGAACAGACTCAGTTAAGTAGGACCCTTGAAAAGGAGAGACAAAGGGCAGCTGAAAGCAGGCAGGAATATCTTGCAGCAAAGGAGGAAGCTGACACTCAAGAAGGTCGCGTGAGACAGCTTGAGGAAGAGATTAGAGACATTAGACAGAAATACAAGCAAGAGTTACAGGAGGCATTGATGCAAAGGGAACATCTTCAGCAGGTAGACATTTTGATTATGGATTTCAAACTTTCAGCAGGTAGACATTTTGATTATGGATTTCAAACTTGTTAAACATCTTTTGTTTCTCATTTTATGTGTGTAATGGAATGAACCAGCCAAAGGAAGAAATTTGGTTTCATGCTGCATGAATTTTTCTGTAAAAATTTTACAAAAGAAATTCAACTTGCTTTTTATTGTGGATTTTCCAAAATTTAATGTTTGAGTGTGTTAAAATAGGAGAACAGAGGGAAATTGAGTGAAAACCATGTATCAAAGTACACAGTGGATGCATGTTTATATAGGATAATTACATTAATTGTACATAAATAGAGGATATTATGTTTCCTCTAAATGAAAGATAATGTCCCTATAAACTGTAATTATTAATAGAATCAGAATATTAATTCTGATTTTCAACAGAGTGAATTAAATATGATAGCGAGCCAATGTAGATATTTGGGAAAATTATGGAAAAGAAACAATGCATAAAAAAATGAGGTATATATTACTTGCAAGGGTGTATTAAATTCCATCTGTCTTATTAGAACCTCTGTGATTTTTTTTCTTCAAGTTCCTGAGTTGGGCTCTTCATTTTTTTCCAGGAGATAGAAAAAGAAAAGGCTGCTCGATCAGAGCTGGAGAAGACTGCGCGTGTTCATTCTGCACCATTATCAGATCAAACTCCTACTACAAAGCTAAATTCTGCTTTTGAGAATGGTGTGATGCTCTGCTTCTCTTTACATCACTAAGCTGAGTTATCTGTGATACATTCTATAATATTATTTATGATGTAGGGAACCTGTCTCGGAAACTCTCTAGTGCAAGCTCCCTGGGAAGCTTGGAAGAAAGCCACTTTCTGCAAGCATCATTGGACTCCTCCGATAGTATATCTGAGAGGAGAAACACAGGAGAATTAAGCATGAGTCCATACTATGTGAAAAGCATGACACCCAGTTCTTTTGAAGCTGCACTTCGTCAGAAGGAGGGTGAACTTGCTTCATACATGTCACGCTTGGTATGATTCATTGTCTTCATTCCCTGTAAATATTTGGCACCATACCTTCTAGTTCATAGCTCAACTATTTCTTGTCATTGAGAACAACATATCATAATGTTTGCTGATAAAAAAAATCATAATGTTTATAATTTATATTAAGCTGTAGGATCATAGGACAGTGATCTAGATGAATCTATTATTTGGAGTACAATGATGACTTTTTTAAATAATAAAAATTCCAGGCATCACTGGAATCTATTCGCGATTCTCTTGCCGATGAGTTGGTCAAAATGACAGAACAGGTGAATTTTGCTTCCTGTTTAGTACTTGTTGGTCTCATTCCTTGTCATTAATCACGACATAAATATCATATCCACACTGCAGTGTGAGAAGTTGCGTGGGGAGGCTGCTGTATTACCTGGCTTACGATCAGAGCTAGAAGCACTAAGGAGGAGGCACTCTGCTGCTTTGGAATTGATGGGCGAACGTGATGAAGAGGTAATTCTCACTTTGCCAACGTTTACTTTCTTTCTAGGACTAATATCTTAGACATAATTTGGTTTTTGGATTCCTGGCCTACTGGTCTGCCTATTCCCTGTAAGGAAATCACTGGAATCCTATCCTATAAACTTGTAGAGGAACTCATTCTTAGTTTGTTTGCCTTATAATTTTTTTTTGTGTTTGAAATACTTTAGAGCCCAGACGAGAGTATGGCACAACTGAATTGCTCTCTTCAGAAAAATCTGAGAAATCAAATGAAAGAAAAACACTAGACAAGCTAGGCCCTGAATACAAAAAGTAGCAAAAGAGAAAAGAAAATAATTTGTAAACTTATACTAAGGCCTAAGACTTTGATATATCGAAACTGTCATGTTTCCTTTTATTTATTAAGATTTATAATAGAAAAGTTATATACTTTTTAAATTTTTTTTCAATGTGTTTAGCTGGAGGAACTTCGTGCGGATATTGTAGACTTGAAGGAAATGTACAGAGAACAAGTGAACTTGCTCGTTAATAAGGTATTCAAAGCAAGATCATCTTTTGCTCCTTAGATGTCCTAGCTATCTTTTTCTAACTTTTCACAAAATGCTCAGCCTTATTTTGTTCCATGTTTTTGTTCATAACCTTCACCGATCCTAATTAACTTGGGTTAAAGGTATTGTTGATGTTGTTGTTTTTGTTCATAACCTTGATGCACCTTTTCACAGATCCAGACAATGGGTCCATCAATGGGTAGCCACTAGTTTGGCCGAAGAAAGGGCTGGCTTGGGGAACGGAAAGTGTAGTGTTTGATAACTATTTGAGAAGACCATGACCATGACCATGTTCATGTCTCTGGGTTGCGTGTGATGTACATTGGCACAGTAATAATATATTGGAGAATAGTGCCATCAGCCTCTGAAGAATGATTCCTTCAGGTTTCCATCGGCAGATATATATTTTGTTTGCCTGGGCAACAGATACGGATAGTCTCCCTTGTTAAGGGAATGTTGTATAGTCAGTCTTTTAAAACGTATTCATGCTTGGAGAGATTCAAAGAATATTCTTGCTGAGTCTGTTGACAATATAGGGTTTTCTTTTCCTCCCCAAGTGTGTGTAACGTAAAACGAGTTTTTTCTTGGGTGCTATGTTTTTTTTATTGTTGAATGAATTTTATATGGGTTTTATTTTAAATTTTGGGTTTATTATTGAGAATTATATAAATTTTACCTCTTGATAAATTAATATTCTGATTTATCCGAATAAGATTTTCTTGAATTTTTTTCGTATGCCCAATGCATATCATTTGATTGTGTTAGATTTTTTTATATAAAAAAGTTACTAATTAAAAATGACATGTTACGAATAACACATACGTGCACATGCAAACATATATATTATTTGATTTGATATATACTTATATCAAACTAAGAAAATGTAACAAAAAAAAAAGTCAAAGTATTGATTATTTGATTATTAACATTTCCATCATTTATTTATTGGGTTCTATAAATTTAATATGCTTGTAGTTAATTGCAAAAATTAAATCTTTGACGTATCCATAAAATATTGATATTGTATATAACCTATAAATTAAAAATGTTTAGAATTATTTTTGTTTTCATTTTTATTGGTACTCACGGATTTTTACATATTATCCAAGGATATATCACGGACGGAATAATCCGTGGATAATATCTGTCGGAAAAGTAAATTTACAGATGAATATAAATCAATCGGCAAATAGTTATGGAGATATATTCGTCGATAATTTTTGTGGTAAATTTAATATATTATCGACGGAAATAATCCATCAGTAAATTTAAATTTTCATTGAATCATAATCCACGGTAAATTTAATATATTACCGACAGAAATAATTCATTGGTAATATCTGTTGGTAAATTTAAATTTTCATTGAATCCTAATCCGTGCATAAATATCCGTCGATAATTGGCCTTTTTCTTACAGTGATAAGTGTATTTTACCAAGAGTTTAACAGAATAGAAAAGAATGATTTATCAAGTTGAAAAGATATTTATAAGATTAAAGTTAATGTGAGTGATAAAATTGAGTGTGAAAGTTATTTAAGCGTGTAAAGTAATTATATATGGTGAGAAGAGTTAAAAAAATTATAAAAGAAATTGTGGGGATGATTAGATTTTGAAATGTGGCTTAAAAAAGTAAAACATGAGGAAAGGTAACATGATAGTTATATATTAAGGATAGATGTTTATAAATATATATATATATATATATATATATATATATATATATATATATATATATATACAGTATACCTAATGAGTGGCTTGAAATGAAGACATATTGGCATTCAATTCAGTTTAAGGATTGAAAGACTGATACGTCAGCAATCCGCTGCAATAACGACTTACATCAAGTACATGCAGATTCAGAAGGCACATTCACATTATGGCTTTGAAGTTGACCCTAAAAGAGGAGGCCATGCTTTAACCGTGCGGGCAACTCTTAATTGTGGCATCGAAGATCAAGAAAAATTAATCAGTCAACTAGTACATTATTGTCACCGCAAATTGTAGTACATTTTAGCAGCATACTGTGATGTGTTGAGTTGTTATTTGACTTGACTTTTGGGGTATATTAAAATGCAAGTGCATGTACCATGCTTTGGTGTCAATCATTCCGGCTATTAGCTCCAAAATGTCTACGACGACATTCAAAGTCTACTTCCAGTTGTCCACGTCCAAGCATGACACATGATAGGACCACTTAGAACGCAGAGACAACTTAAATTTAACACTGTACTTGCATTTCTCTTTCTTTCTAAATTTTTATCAATTGGATTTGGATGAAGGATACACAAACTTCTTCTCATTGACCAATAAAAATTAAATTCTCCAATACCCACTGGCCTTCCAAATTCAAATATTCCTTATTTTGAAAATATTATATCAGTAAATGCTGTAGTTTCATTCATTTATTTATTTATAAGTCCAGCAGTATTTAGAAAAACAAACAAGCTGATTCTGCTATTGGTTTCATTCTAGGCTTCTTTCATTGTTGGCCTATTATTCATCACAACTTTTCAAGAAAAGAAAAAAAAGGTGGAGATGCAGGGCATTGAGGATCAGAAAATTCAACAGAATGAACCCGATTGACTCTTGTTAGAAGCTTTCATGGATTTCCAGTTCTGGATTGTTTTTGTAGTCAAACTCCCAGAGAATTGATTTTGAGCAAGATCAATGATGTGCAGTTTGGGAAATGTGCATGTTGTAGGGCACCTTATAGATCCATACAAATGATTATCTCTTAAAGCAACAACTTTCAGCTCGGGAAGAGTTCCCAACCAACAGGGAAATGGATCATTTATATGGTTATGGCTGAAATTTGCAAAGGATCCCTAATGGTGCTTGTTTGGCCCAAATGTCTTCACTACAAGAAAAGCGGCATTTTCCGGCCCTGTTTTTCCCACCCCCTTCCATCCGTCGGAAATCTTAATCCTTTCCGACGGGCATGTTTCCATTACCTCAGTCGGAAATTCCCATTTCCTTGCATTCACGTTTTTAAAAAACAAAAGTCGGAAATCCCCATTTTGTAACCTTAACCCTAGCCTCCAAACATCCCCATCTCCCCTTCTCCTCCTCTGGTGTGAAGTGGAACCGTGCCCTGGAAAGCTAAGACACTCGCGTTCTCCTTCTGTGGTGTGAAGTAGAACCCTTGGTTCAACAACATTCTGCGACTCAGCCTGCGACATCCTCTATCACCGGCGCAGGTGAGTTTTCTTTCCCTTCTCCTCTTCTTTCATTTGCTTGGAATGTGGTTTTAA
>PYAF01003772.1:126663-143666 GCA_007407185.1 Glycine tomentella
CTTACACATGTTCAGATAACACGTTTATGCACCATATGCAAGGATCTTCCAGTCAAGCAACGGATTCAGCAGAAGTTAATCGACTAAGGGAGGAGCTTCGTCAAACAAAGGAAGAGGTAAAAATGTTACATTCAGTTGTACTTAAATTGCTACCTCCAGAAGAGCGGAACGTTATTGAACAACAACACCACCAGCTGTCTGACCCACCACAAGCTGATCATCACCTTCCACAACAACAACAAAATGATCATCCACAACACCAGTCACATGACCATCAGCAACAACAAAACGAACAAGCACATGACCAGCAACAACAAAATGATCAACAAAGGGACTTTAGTAAAGACTATTTTGATTACTGAGTTTTGGAAGTTTTATTATTAGTATTGAGTTATTAGACATGCTGCTTTTATGACTCCGTTACTCTGAATTTTAGTTAATGACTTCCAGGTTTAATGAATATGGTTTGACCATATTATTATTAGTATTTACCATTTTTTATTTGGTTTTATGAATATTGTTTTAGTGTTGTCATTAAATAATACAAATGACAAGCAAATAAGAAATGCTGCAGGGAAAAAATAACCAAATAATAGATCAACAATTTTGTTGCTGTCCAAAATTTGCGACGGAAAATTTAGTTGCTAACGGCCACATGCTTGAAAAAATTTAGTTGCTGACCAAAATTTGCGACGGAAAATTTCCGTCACAGAATTCCCATTACAAATTTGGAAAAATCCGTCGGAAATTTCCCACGAGCCATTACCGACGGATTTTTCCGTCGAAAAAATCCGTCGGAAATTTCCCACGAGCCGTTACCGACGGATTTTTCCGTTGGAAATTACCGACAGAAAAAAAAATCCGTCGCCTAAAATTTCCTACGCCCCTTTTTCCGACGGATTTTTGTCCGTCGGAAATTTCGTCGCAAACTCGATTTTCCCACGAATTTTGGCTGTTACCGACGGATTTTTTCCGTCTGAAATTTCAATTTTTTTTGTAGTGCTTGAACAAGTCCATATAATACTTCCTCAAATCTTAGTCATAATTTTGTTTGGTCCAAATGTCTTGAACAAGTCCATTTAACACTTCCTTGAATCTCTTAGTCATTGCTCTTGTAGTAGGCTTACTTAAAATTTGCAAACGATCCCTTATGTTGCTTTCTCTAACCCATGATTAATCATGTTTATAATCCACGTTAAATAAAGCCCTCTCAACTTCCAACAACAAGAGCCACGGCATTGGGTTGATGCAGCCCCAAGGCCTCTACCTCAATTATAGATAGATGAGAATAGGTCCAAGTTGTACGAGCCAACACAAAATATCCAACAACGTAAAGCATCATTCCTAGTATAATAGTAATATACTGTTAGAGTACAAATATGAGGTGAAGTCTTACATTTGATAAAAATGGAAAAATTGAGAAACATATAAGCGATAAAAAGACTCATAAACCTGAGCCTTAAGATTTTGAGTTAAAATGTTGTGTCAGGTTCACTTATATAATTTGCTTAATGATCCATTGGTGTAAATTTTCTCGATGTTTTACCCCCCTCAATTACACAACAATTAATTGGTATCAAAGTTGATGGTTCAACTTAGTGACCGACTTGGACAAGTAAGATGGATTGGCAATGGATCAGTGGAAGTGGGAATCCCTTATATCAAAAGTCTTTTTGGCATGTGAGTTCATACATGGAAGCTAGATTGTCTATTCCAAGGAACAGTGGAGAGTGAAGTGGTACAAGATACTAAAGAACGTTAGCCATGGTTAAGCTCTAAGGACGATCATTGTATACTCGTGGATTGAAAATAGCTTCCACTCGAAGGCTAGGGGAAGCTACCATGTGAAATAGACTCACACTTGAGAAGAAGATTGTTGGAGTAGAATTGCGAGATAAAATTTCACATTGGGTAGAAATGAGAAAATTGAGCAACATATAAGTGAAGGAAAAATTCATAAACCTAAACCTTAATGTTTTGAGTTAAAATGTGATATCATACAGCATGCGTAAAGAATACGTTTGTAGTGTTAACTTAAAATGTGATATCATACGGTATGCGCAAAGAATACGTTTGTAGTGTTAACTTATTTTTCTTTAATTTAATTTTTTTTAACTTAATTTTTCGCTTAGTTCATTAGTTGGTATCAAGTTAATTAGAGGGCAAACCAAATTGCACCTTTTTGATTTTAATTATAACTCATTTTTGTTTTTTCCTATATGATCTAGAATTAAAGGCGGACAGTCTCCATGATTAAAACAATTGCTTGCATATAACATTTAGTGGTTAACATTTTGATGATGGTTTATCTTACGTTATCTAACTTGCTAAAACTTAATTAGTCTCTACAGTTGTACGAGATCATTCGCATTAGTTAGTGTGGGTTTGGGAAAGACATGCATGCAAATTTTTAGGAAAAACTACGTTTTCTAAAACTCAAGGACTAACAACCTAACATAAAATTCTAGTAACATTAGGAATTAAGATGATTAGTACTTACAATATCAAGAGTCGAGTCACTCAGTATTATGCACTTTTACATCAGCCACACATTTTTTTATGCCATTTTCAAATAATTTTAGATATTTTATCTGCTACTGGAGCTGGTCAAGTCATATTATGGCCAATGTTTATCCTTTCCTGAATATGCATGGATAGGAAAGAAGATGCCTTTGCTAGTGGTCTTTCTGTTGACATCTCTTAGCACAAATTCCTTTAACAACTTACCAATAAAATAAGAATATTGCTGAGTAATGTGTTGTTGTGGTAACCGTGTCAGTTGATAATGCATTCTTCTAATTAATATTAATTGATTAAAATATATTTTTTATTTTTGTAAAATTAAAAATATATTTTTTCTACAAAATTTTTAATTCATTTTTCATCCTCGTAAAATTAAAATGTCATTTTTTGACACAAGACTTGTTATATCCAAACCTACAATTATAATTTTTACATTAATTATATACAAAATCGATATAAATGACATTTTTAATTTTGAGTAATACAAAAAATAGACAATTTTTTTATTCGTACTAGATATTTTGCACGGACAAAAAATAAAAATCATACATTTCCAATTTTAGAAGTACCTAAACCATATTTAAATTTTATTAATTATTAAGGCAATGTTGCATCAAGAATGCTTTTTCACGTATAAAATGCAACTATTTGTATATCATTAGATATTAGATATACCCTTCAATTTTCTCAAAAAAGATATGTCTTCGAATCTGTGTTGTTACCTTTTTTTTCTCAAAAAGATATATATACAGCTGTATTGTGCACAATACATTTTCTATACCTTCTTAGCAGTAAGACAAACATAAACATGGCATACTCTCAACTTCAAAAGGTGGAGACTAACGTGCATATCAAGACTTCTGCTGAGAAGTTCTTTGATATTTTTTGCAGCAGGACACACCTTATTGCAAACCTTTTCTCCCTGAAATAGTACAGTCTGTTGAAATTCACGAAGGAGCATGGGGTACTGAGGGATCCATCATCTGCTGGAATTATATATATGGTATGGAAACTTACACTTCAAAATTTTATCAACAAATGTAGACAATATTCTTTATATATATATATATATATATATATTTAACTATTTATATATTGATGTTGATGATGATATATACTTCATGTTAATTAGCCTAGTATATATCCCCCACCTTCCAGAGAAATTATTACCCTCCCCCCACCCGTTTAATTTCTATAAAATCCTTTTCCATATAAATGAAAAATACAATTTCTTAAGCAATTGCCATTTGAAGTCAGTTTCAGTAATTTTATGACTTTCTGGTTTCTGCGTTAGTTAATTAATTAGGAATTTTGGGATGCTTAATTTAGTGCATGTTTAATTGGGAACATTTTGTTTAGAAAAATAATTCTTTTTTATGCTAAATATAAAAGTTTTAAAAAGGCTGGAAATATGCTGAACCACAATTAACTGCACATGTAATGTGAATTTTTTGTTCAATTAAATTGAAAGCTCAACAAGTCAAACAGTTTACTACAAATCAATTTGGCTAAAATATAGCTTTTGGTTCTTTAAAGTTTAAAGATTTCACTTTAATCCCTTAAAGTGTTTATTAGTTAATTAATTTAAATTTGTCGGTTGTTTGCAATAATAGTATTAATTTTAACACGTACATCTGTATGTGATATATCTCACATATTGTTATGTATTATCAAAGTCATTATATTAGTCTAGTAAACTGATTGAAGGATCAATTTGGTTTTAACATATATACTTTAATGAGTATTGATAAATCATTAGTATGAGTGATCTGGACTCGATATCTTTAAGTAATATCTTAAGTTTAAGTTTTTTGGATGAAAAAAAAATGTAATTGAAAGGAAGAACACTACTAAAAGTCACCAATCAATCAGGTTCTTTGACAAAAATTAATCATTAATAAAATTAGTGAATACTTTGTACCAATAATATAATAATAAAAAAATATTTTAATGGATAGTAACAAAACATTTAAAAATTAGGAAATCAAACTGAGACAAGAAAAAAAAGACAATCTGAAAAATCAAAAATATATTTTGACCTATTAATTTATAAACTTTATAAATTAAATTATTGACTTTAAATATTATTTATATATATATAAAGGAATAATATTCATTTGCTTCTTATAGTTGTACAAACACTATATATACTTAAAAATCTTCCCTTTTATATATACTACTATTAATCCCTTTTAGTCCCTACTAGTTTAGAGGGCAGTGCCAGCCATGAGCCTGTTTAGGGCAATGCTACTGGGCCCCTTAAAATAACTTAATTTTATCAGCTTTTTTAAAAGCTTTTCAACTATTAATTTGAACTTATCCAAGTGTTAAAGTTGAAAGAAATTTAATTTCTTTTTAAAAAAAAGTCTATTTGCAAGTAATATTTTGTATTTGTATATTTTGATAGCAAAGATAATATTTTGTATGTAGTAAAATATACTATTTTAATTAAATTACATATTTATGTTTTTTATGAAACACATGTTTATATTTTATAATAAATTTAAATGTATTTTTTATCCTTTAGATTTGGATCACTTTTGTTGTTCCGTAAATTTAAATTTACTTGTTTTAATTTCTAGATTTTAAAAAATGTTCTTTTTAATTTTTATTTTTGGTTGTTTGGATGCACAATTTGTGACGACTTTTTATTATAGGAAAGACCACAAAAGGCAATTTTTTGAAATCAAGAGACTAAAAAGCAAACTTAGACCCTGCTTAAGGAGAGTGTGAGTTTTTTCTTCTTCTTTTTTCTTCTCAAATTCAATTTTTAAAATATATTTAAGCCTTTATAGAATTAGTACTATATAAAGAATTCCTATCTATTGTTTCACCTGATCCATAAAATATTAGGACCCTGTTAGAGAGAAAGAATTAAAAGAGATTAAAAATAGTATGTATAGATATTAAAAATAATATGTAGGAATTAAAATGAAATTTTTTTAAGTATATAGACTAAAAAGTAAAGTTTGTGTAATTAGATAGAATAAATGAGTAATTGAAATAAAAAAATAAATGGTTTCACTATCAGTTATGTCATATTGCATGCCGCCTAAAAGGTTCATTTTATTTTATTCTTGGCTTTCAAGTGATGAGGGTAACTAGTGTTGGACAAATTTAATGACTGCTATGATATCTAAAATAAATACCTATTTTAATTTGCACAATAACAGAGGGGAAACCTTGTGTGGCTAAGGAGGTGGTTGAAGGCATTGACAGGAAAAACAATAAAATGACCTTCAAGGTTATAGAAGGAGACCTGTTGAGACATTACAAGAGCTTCAAGTTTATAATGCAAGTTACTCCCAAGGAAAAAGGAAGCGTAATGCATTGGGTCCTTGAATATGAGAAACAAAATGACCACATTCCAGACCCTCATGCCAAATTGCAATTGACAGTTATGGAGAGCCAAAAATTTGAAGCTTACCTTACTAAGGACCAGAACTAAGTCAATGTTAATATAAACCTTATGTCATATATATATATATATATATATATATATGTGCAATTACTATCTGTGAAATAAATATTGATGTCTTATGGGGCATAATCCCCTCTTAGTGCCATCAATTATATATGTTAAAAGCTTAATAAATTGCGTCAGCCTTCACGACTATAGGCGTGAGCTGGCACGTACGTTATGTTATTGTATTGTCTGTGTACTACATACTGTGTGACTGTGTTCTTGTAATCTCTATGGGATTGAAAGTCATTGCTTTGCTTATTATGACTTGTCAAATTATGTTTTAATTTGAAATCTCCTTTTACCTTTGTGTGGATTGAAAGTCATTACTAGTACACGTACGTTATGTTTAATTCTTGTCAAGCATAACACTTTTATCTTTACGAAATGCACACCTGTTGTAAATCCTCTTGTGAGCAAGATATATTTTCACCACATAACCAGGATCGATTATGTCAAACAGTGAATTTATAAATCCTAATTTCGAAAAATAAAAATCTTAGTGCAATTTTGCCAATGTTTTCTCTATATATAAAATATTATCGGCACACTAGAAATAATACAAGCTCCTGTGAAGTTATAAAGATTCAACAGTCAACTAACTTGAGTCTCACAATGGCCAAATCAAAGCAAATTAACTTGTTGGTTTTTTTTTTTTTGAAAAATTTATGCGGTTGGTCGTTAATGCATTCATATTAAAAAAAAAGTGTAGGTTAGTATTCAATATATATATATATATATATATTGAATAGTAAATTTTGTTTTTTTTTTAAAAGAAGATACGAAGACGATTTTTTTTTAAAATCGTTTTTATATGTGCACATATGAAGACGATTTTTGAAAAAATCGTCTTAATTTGTTTCCCTTATTGTAATAGTTTTTTTTTATAAAATAAGATACGAAGACGGTTTTTCCAAAAATCGTCTTTGCATGTGCACATACAAATATGGTTTTTGGAAAAACCGTCTTAGTATCTTCTTTAAAAAAAATCGTCTTTTTATATCCTGTAAAAAAATAGGAGATGTGAGGATGATTTTTATAATCGTCGTTGAAATTTCTAACTTATAACGACTCGCACAACCGATTCTAGAACTGTCATTGTATGTGGTTTAAAACCATTGTCGTATGTGTTCCTTGTAATAGTGAAGAAATGATGGTAATATTTTCTATTTAATGTTTTTTAATTATTGAATAAAAAAGAGTGGAATTAATTTTTAGTAAATCTACATAAAAATTTATGCAATATATTTGATACAAAATATTAAATTGCATGTATTATAAAATACTACAGTCCATGTTGTTAACTTACTACTATTTTTAAAAGTTTAAACATATTGAGCGTTCAACAGACTCAGCAGAACGTTTAGGTTCTGAACCTAAATTGATTATGTGGGCCTATAGAAATCCAACGAGAAATTGAAGTAAAGCATGTTTTTTCTATAAAAGAAGACGATGTAAGCATGTATTACTACTATTTATTTATTAGTACGTAGGTAGCCAACATGGATCATGACAACCAGTGATGTAGCTTTATAATAAAACAAGCAAGCTAGCAAGCCTGGAAGCTTAGGGCTGAGCAAACCCAGTTATTCTTCTACTAGTAACATTAACATATATTGCAAGTACTTCCAAGATATTTGCTTTTCGCACGAGATAATTTTACACCTTAATAGGCGGGCTACCTGCATCAACAAGATAAATTTTAAACCTTAATTAAAATCAGCCTAAACAACTGATAGAAACAATAATAATCATGTGAAGCCTATTGCATAATTAAAATCAACATAGATATAACTGATGTTAGAAAAAATCATATAACCACATTAATCATATATACTAGTTAAACATTGTATTATACACAGGATTGCTCATAAATACACTTGAGTATATATGCATTTGTGTAAAATGAATTCTCTCGTGTTAAATTTTTTTCATAACTTTTTCATTTTAACAAAAATGTATTTATCTCTTTTTTAGATATGAACATTATAAAATTTGATAAAACACCAGCTCTTTAAAAACTATGGAGAAAAAAAGACAAATATTTTTTTTCATGATTTTGTTACTCGAAAATTTCACATAAAAGGATGCATTATTCCGGTATTTGTATGAATATATAAAATGTATTGATATGAATGACATTTGTATAAAGTGCAGTACAATATCATATTTTCATAATGTCTGATTAGTTGGTTTTAATTAATTAATAAGAGTAATTAAATTTAAATTTAAGTATTTGTAATTAATTAATTACAATATGATGGTTTGTGATGTTTATATCTATAATTTTTAGAGTGTTTGAGCCTAGGTGGTTGACCTTGAGTGATAGAAATGAGGTGATTTCTGTTTTTGTTTCCTTTTTATAGTCATGTATAGCATTTATCAGCTCAAAGTTTATATAGTTTATTTTAGAGTTGTTTAGACTTATATGCATGTTATGAAGAAACTTGAGTTGCTTCAATGTTGTATAAGATCATGTTATGTTAGAGCATTATAGGACACATGGTATTTTTAGTTGTGTATATATATATCACATAATGTTTATTTTAATATCTTACATTTTAGCTTTTGGGCCTTTAAAGCATAAAAGTTTACAAGTATTTTCATAATTAAATTAATAAAAGAGTTTTAAATGAATATTAAAATAAAACTTTTTGTTTAAAGTAATTCTTAATTAATTCCATGTAACGGTGATAACTTGTTATATATGACGACCGTATATTTTATATCAATTAGAAATATATAATAAAGTAGTGAGAAGTCCAGATATATTTTTTGACAAGGCTCATATATATCTGAAGTGAGTTTCTTATAGTAAAATGCAAAAATAAAAGTGTGTTAATTATGTTCCTTAATTTATATATTTTTAAAATAGACATTAAAAAAAGCACTGAGAAGTAATTGGCAAAACAAGATATATATAGCAATACCAGATTCAGCTCCAGCGGGATAGACGCATTGATTCATGGATGGAATGAGACAAGCTGCTAAAGGTGATGTAGCAACATTAGGAGGAGTAGTGAGACAAGTCCTTGCACTAACATGAGAACATGTTCTCAAGACGGTTCGGAATTGTAGGAGTGGCAGATCATATTGGAAATGGAGACTTAGACCTAATTGTTTGTTAGATAACAAGCTTGTACTCGGTGCCATGGACGTCCAAGTACACTCACAACTTAGTATACTGATACACTCACACTGCAATTTGGAACTGGGAGCTATGGATGGTGATGTAACAAATGGCACTAATAATCCTTGGTTATTAACTTTGACTGCTCCATGCTCTACCAAGCAACTCTCCATAGAATCGAAAAGGCAAAGAGCCAATCCTCCCTCGCCATTCAATGCTTCACTTCCACTGCATCTTTCAGCAACATCTGATGTGCAATCTATCACAAACTTTTTGAATTTAGGGTTCTCAGGATTAATGGCTTCACCCATATTAGCTTCTTCTGCAGGATTATTAATCGCAATACCAGCATCTTCTGCAACTGTTGCACCTATAAATAGAAATAGACTAATTAGTATCACTCTCATTTTCTCCATTATATAGTTGATTTTCCTAGTCGTGAATTGAACTAGTTTTCACCTTAATTAGTTTGAGCTCAATTTGGTTGGTGCTCATGTATTTGTACTAAGAAACTATGTGAATTTTGCAATATAAATATAAGAGAAACTAGGAACTGTGTGAATAAATGTTTATAATAAAATTTTATATCGACCTTTCGTATTATTATATATTCTGACGACTCGCTTGCTTTCCAAGAGCTAGAAGCATATCTGTCTTTTTAATATTAAAATGGAATATAGTTACGTAAAATAATAAATATATTTTATCATTACAGTACTAATTACTATTTTTGTGTTGCATTCCTATTTATTTCTTTCCTTTTTCTTAGGTTAAAGACTTTTTTTTATAGATGTATATGTATAATTAATCAACAAGTTGTTTAAAGCGGTAAATTATGTTTTAAACTTTAAATTTCCTTTTGAAGAGATGTTTAATTACATTTAAGGATTAAACTCTCTTAAAATAAGGGAATACGTTTTAGAAAATACATAGTTAATTATGGTTGTCATGTATTATGAAAATTTCAGCTGTAAAACTTTTTAACTAATTGTAACTATTCATTTTAAAGAGGCAATGCATTTGATGCGTGACTACTATACATGCGATCTTGAGTAAGATATTTCTTACATAAAAAATACATACATGTAAGATTAATTTTATTTTAATTATTGAGCATTGGAGTAAAAAAAAAAAATACCAAGCATTTGAGATAAAATTACTATATAATTAAAAATATTTTACGGCCCTTCGTGTATTGGATACAACAAAAACTTCCATCATGCATTAATGTTGACATTTAGGAGAAATTCGGTTTAACAAAGAGTTGTTACTTCATTAAAATTAAGAGTCATTTCATTTTTTTATTTTTTTTTGTGTGATTTCATTTTATTATTTAAAAATGTCTGGTATATATGAAGTTTTAATTTATTAAAAAAGTGCCATCATTATATGTCACCGTTATAATTAAGATAGTTTGATTAGGACAATAATTATTTAAAAAGTTATTGTTATGCTAAATAATATATATATATATAAACCATATTTAAATTCTAATGGTTTTTGACAGCTTTTAAATTCCAATGTTGTTTGTTTCATTTTGGAAATTAAATTATTCTATTTTTTCCTCACAAATAGCAACGGGAATACACAGCCTAAGATCTAATCTACGAGACTTGGCCAGATTTTTTTGGAAATAAATTATGTCAAAAAATTTATAAAAGTCTATTTAATTAAAAAAAAGTCAGACTTTAGATCATTTAGAAGATTTATTTTTTTAGCTAGGCTGATCTATTTAAGTAAATATAAATAATAAATATTATTATTATTATAGTATATTATATTTTTTATAACATATTAAAATTACACATGAATTTTATTTTTAAAATATTAAACATGTAACCTACATATAAAGTACTCAAGCAAATAAATTTATTTAAAATACTTTTATGCCTTATGTGAAATTCTTATGATGAAATAGACTTTTAAATAAATTATCATGATAATCAAATTAGACCTTAAAAATAAGCATATAGGTCCATTTGTTTAAGCTTAATTTTTTTAATAAAGATGACCAGTTTTTTGCTTTTTCATGTGTCTAACTTTTTTAGAAAACAATTTTAATTTTTTTCAAGAAGTGAATCAATCCTATCAATTTTAAAAAAAAAATATATATATATATATATATATATTTATAAAAAAAGTTTAAACAAACTAACCCTACATCATATAAACAATATCTTGTTATGAAGACTTATTTGTATGAATTATACAAAATAACAGGTGTCAATATTTTAAACAAATAATAAATATTTTTTTAACTTTTGATAGAGATCAAGAAAGTTGGATACAAAATATTAACCAAAAGATTTCGTTCATTTTCATATTGTTAATATTCGTACAATTTAACATTTTCTCATAAGTAAACTAGATTTGACTCTTACAAAACACTACCAACCTATTTTTCCTTGTGCCTCATGTCTTGAGTAGCTAGTAGTGTGTGGGAAGATTCGAGAAATTCTATTCAAATAGAAAAACACAGATGATAGTAAAAGAATAATAGAATTTACAATGAAAGTATTTAAAGCACTCTCAAGTTCTTTCTGGACCAGAATACAAAGCTCCTTTGAAAGGAGACAACAACTAGCTATCTAACTGAAAACGGTTACAACAAAAAAACAGTTAAAGTTATAACACAACCTATGTTAATGAACTACTAGACTGGATGCTTCCTACTACGTGACTAGGCACTCTTCCAGATTAGACGATTGGACGACCTATTCGGAAGATAAGAGTACTGGATCAGATGACCACTATCATCCATCATCCAACAATCAACAATCTCCACCTTGTTCAATAACATTTCTGAATTTCAAGTAACTCAGTTCATTTCTAGCAATCTATGTTGAGTAGATCCAGACAGTGTATGAACTTGCTTCTTGAAATAGGCTTCATGAACATATCAATTGGGTTCTCCCTCGTATCAACGTTCTGGATTTTGATCCTCTTCTCAGAATGGATGAAGTGGTATCTGATGTCAATGTGCATAGTCTTCTCATAATGGACTTGATCCTTGGCTAAGCAGATTGCACTCAAACTGTCTCAGAAATTAATAACCTTTTCTTGTGGAAACCTAAGATTGCTAATCAGACCTTTCATTCAGATTCCTTCATTTGTTGCTTCTGCCAGAGCCATGTACTCTACCTTTGTAGTGAATAAAGTCATTATGAGATAAGGTGTTGCCTTCGAAACTAACAAGAGAGTTGCTAATCGTGAATGCATACCCAGTCATAGATCTCATTGCATACAAAATCCGCATCATAGTTAGAATCTAAGTAACCAACACGAGCATAGGACATATCTCCATGGTAGATGAGTCTAATATCAGTTGTACCCTTAAGGTACCTGAATATACGTTTCATAGCTTGCCAATGTTTCTTCCCAGGATTACCCATATACCTACTCGCAACATTGATTGCTTGTGATAGGTCTGGTCTGGTGCATGCCATAACATACATGAGACTACCTATAACACTCGCATAAGGAACACAAGACATGTATTGCTTCTCTGATTCTGACTGAGAAGTATTGATTTCAGATAAACGAATTAATGCTATCAGAGGAGTACATACTGGTTTTGCAGATGCCATTCCAAAACGAGGCAACATTTTCTGAATGTTTTCCTTCTGACACAGAAAAAGCTTCTTCTGGACTCGATCCTTCTTGATCTCCATGTCCAGAATCTTTTCAGTAGCTCCCATGTCCATCTCAAATTCACTACTAAGTAGTGACTTCTACTTTTGAATTTAAACAAGTTTTGAGAGGCTATAAGCATGTCGTCTACATATAGTAGTAGATAGATGTGGGAACCATTCTTCACCTTGCTATAATAAACACATAAGTCATAGGGACTTTTGATGTACCCATGACAGATAATGAACTCATTGAATTGTACCATTGCATGGTGATTGGTCAAGCCCATAAAGAGACCTCTTCAATCTACAGACAAAAATTTCATTTCCTTCCACCTTCAAACCTTTTGGTTGTTGCATTATAATGTCTTTCTCTAGACTTCCATGGAGAAAGACAGTTTTGGTATCGAGTTGTTTTAACTCCATGTCCAGAGTTGTCACTAGGGCCAACAAAATATGTATGGAGGTGTGTTGAACTACTGGAGAGAATATCTTGGTGTAGTCCACTCCTTCCTTCTAACTATAAACCTTAGCTACCAGGGGTGCTTTTATAACAAATGACTTCTTTAGTGGACGATCTAGATTTCTTCTTGAAGATCCATTTGCACTCCACTACTGGTCTGCTTTTAGGTAGCTCAACTAAATCCCATATCTGGTTCTTTTGAAGGGATTCCATCTCTTTCTTCATAGCCATCATCCACTCCTAACCTCCAGAATAGGAAATTGCTTCCTATTAAGTGGTTGATTTGAATGAATCAATTTCTTCAACTACCTGTAGCGCATAAAACACTATGTCAAAGTCATATCTTTCAGGAGCTTTGATTTGCCTTTATGACTTTTGTGTGTTGTGGTATTGAGCTATTGAATGATTTTGATTCATCCAATGAGTCCCCTCAACTGGTGTTGAATTCTAATGTTGAGGGTGCATTTGAAGATCCTAATCAGTCTCATTAGGTTCTTCAAATTGCTTCTGATAACTAATGTTTCTGATTGTGGAGCTTTCAAACTATACCTGCTTATTGACATTTAATGAAATAAATGACTAATAAATATTTTAATGTAACTTTTTAATGATCAATAAATATTTTAATGTTGAAATCAATTTATATTATTTATGAATCAATTATATAATTAATTTATCCTATTTATATTAATGATTCATTAACTATTAATTTGAATTTGAATTTAATTTGTAACTTGAATCAATCTAAGTGTCATCCAAACCTTGAGAAGTTACCTTATTTTGTCATGTGTCATCCGAAACTGTTTTTGGAATCTTAAATTTATGTGTGTGTGTGTCTATATATAATTATAACAAAATTATTCTTTAAAAATATGCTAATTTTTTATTTATAAACATATTTTTAATGACCAATAAATGTATTATAAAAAAACAAAATTAATTGATAAATATATTTTTAAATACAATTTAAATTATAAAAAATGCTTTAGTGAAATAAATATTTTAATCTTGAATTAAATTTATATTATTTATGAAACAATTGTATAATTAATTTGTCCCATTTATATTAATGACTCATTAGTTACTAATTTGAATTTGGTTTGTAACTAAATCAATATACTCATACAATCTGAATCATCAAATGATGACACACAACATCCAAACCTTGAAAAATTACCTTGTTTTGTCATGTGTCATTCGAACATATTTTTGAATTCTTAAATTTATATATATAGATGACCAATAAATACTTTAATCTAATTTTTAATGACCAATGAATATTTTAATCTTGAAATCAATTTATACTGTTTATAAATCAATTACATAATTTTTTTCATTTATATTAATGATTCATTTAGTATTAATCTGAATTTGAATTTGATATGTAACAGAATCAATATACTCCAAAATATCAAATGATCATACATCATATTCAAACCTTGAGAAATTACCTTGTATCCGCCATGTGTCATCCAAACCTGCTTTTAGATTCTTAAATTTTTGTATATAGATAAATTACTACATAAAATATAAACAAGTATTTAAATAAAAATAATTATAATGTTTAATTTATAAATCTATTACTTCTGTGCTATTATTACTTTTGGACTTAAATTTTTTCATAAATTTGAAAGTTACACTTAATTATTAGTTATCTAATACAAAAAAAAAAAATCTTTACGCTTAATTTTTTTTTTAACTTAAAATGGAATACTATAAACTTATTTTAGCTATGATTATAATTTTTTTTCAAAAAGTAACTATATTATTTTTCTCGTCCATTATTTTACATAAAAAATTTAGTATTACTAATACAATTTTAGATTTAAAATAGAATGTTATAAAAAAATCATTTTATATAATTATTCGATTAGGATGATGGTTAACCATTAATAAAATTTTGGTGCCACATTACCAATTCCATTAATGTTGTCATGTTCCATGGACTAATTTTTTTGAAATTTGAGGGACTAAATTATTTGTTTTCAAATTGGGAGACTAAAAAAATTATTTATCTCATATTTTAAAATTAAAAATATAATTAGTCCTTTATATTAAAAGTACTATTCTCTATTAATTTATAATTAAATTAGGTCATTTATGTAAAACTGACGAAACATGAATTAATAGTTGAGATATTAAGATTTCTTATAATAAAATGAAAAATAAAAAATAGTGAAAAAACATGATTATTGAGTTTATTTTTTTTGAATATTTAAATTATTTTTAATAATTATTGTTTTTTAATTTTTAAAATAGTATATTTCAAAAATAAAAACATTAAATTAAAAAATTACTATTTTACGGAAGCACCCATCTTATTTATTTTTTATTATTAAATTAGAAAACTATTTCCATGGAACGCTAAATAAAATCTTATAATTTTAAGATGTTGAATGTTCTTGTGAAAATATATAGTAAATATAGAGTTATTTTAATTATTTTATTATATTATATTTTTAGTTATCATGTTATTAGTACAAAAGATTTATTAACGTTGTTAATAATTAATATCTATTAAAAAATTAGATTGACCACTTAGAATTCTCTTTAACATTTTTTATTCATATAATTTAAATACAAAACCTTATCCTCAAATAAACAACATATATTATATATCTTAATTTAATGGGTATAATCTACTATTGATTGGAAATAGATATTTACTTATTAACGAGACAGATGAGGACAAGTAGTAAGGTAGGTACCATACTTTAGAATTATTTAAATATTTTTAGATATATAAGATAAGTAGCTTTAATTTATTTTTAGTACACCTATATAAATACCAACACATGAAAGACTATTGTCCCTACTAACTCCGCCCCAACCCATTGTTTTTCTAGCCAAAAAAAAGGGTGACAACTAACTAAAAACATTTGAGGACGTGATTCCAATTATATCTAGCTGCTGCACCCAAAATAACATAAATCAAAATAATAATGATTATACATATACAAAACATGGGGCAAACCAAACTCACAAAGAAGCAATTATTTGAATCTATATTCAGGGATGTAATTCTTATTTCTATTTATCTCAACTGAAGCAAACTATTGGATAGAGTTCCATCAACAAAAATCAACAATTAAAAGAACATGAGAGATTAATAAATCTGTACAAGTGTAAGTGTTGTCTTCTCTATTCATTGTCATCTCTACCCAAGTATATTCATTCCCACGTTTATTTTTTTTTTATATATATTTTAAATTTATCATAAATCTCTAAATAGAAAACAATAATTTAAATCTTTCATGTAAAAAATATTGATGGTATGATTGAACGATTATATATGAATAATTATAATAATTATAGAATAAATAATTTTTTTCATAAAACAAATTATTGAAGGAAGAGAAATTTTAACTGTAACTAAATTTTAGATTAAAGATTTGTATATATCAATTAATAGGTATGCATTATTACATTAATGAATTTAGCTAGTTTGACTACTATATAAAAAGAAAAGAAAAGAAAAGATCTAGGGTAACCTAGCTAGGACCACACACATAGATTTTTTGTTTTTGTTTTTTTAAGTTCAAAATTAAACATGATTAGAATTTTTAAACATGATTACATTATAAAAAATATTGGATATTAAAAAAATAACTAATAAACAAAATCAACTTAAAATAACACATCCAACTCTCGAAGTGACTAAGAAAAAAAATTATATTAAACTCATTATATTAAAAATTCCTAAAAAATATATTAAAAATATTTATTATACCAAAATTAAATTAGTTATTTAATAAAAATATATTAAAATAAATATAACAAAATTATGAAAATATT
>PYAF01003772.1:143766-174377 GCA_007407185.1 Glycine tomentella
AAATATAACAAAATTATGAAAATATTAAACAAAACTAAAAAAATAAAAAATAATTTACTTATTAAATAATTAAATTAAAAATTTAGTTACAATTTTTTTTAAAAAATAGAAAAACTTAAGACTTAAAAAAAACTATACAACTTCCAAGTAGTACTTAAAAAATAATAAAAATTAAAAAAAATTATTAAATAAAAATCATAAATATATTTATGACTTTTTTTAATAAAAACTTTTTTTACAATTTTAAAATCATAAATTAAATAAAAATATTACATTAAAATCGTGAAATTTTTTATTATTTCAGTTTAAAAAATAAAAAAAATAACAATTATAACACTTATTACTACGTACTCTCTTTCAATAATTAATTTAAAATCTACCTGTTAATAAAAAAAATACCCTGAAGGGTAAAAAAACCTTCATTAGCGCTATTCAGATTCAGTTCCTCTTTGCTTCTCTCTCCAAACAAAACAACATAACCAAACCCTCTAACTGAAACTCGCGAAAACTAGGGTTTTGCAGTGATGGCACTGTGCAACCGCGTCAGATCGGGAATCTCTCTCTTCACCAAATCCACGTTCCTCACTTCCCAGCGATCCACTCTCCAACGATCCCTCGTTGCCCCTTCTATTTCCCTCGTAAGAACCAAAAATCCCAACCCAATCTGAATCTCTCTACCTTTTCCCTCTGATTGCGCTTCCGTGCCCTCAATCCGTGTTAAATTTCGAAATCTATGATTTTTCTTTTAATTGTTCTCCATTTAATTTTTGGAATAACTCGTTCCCATTTCATCTTGTGCAGGCCTCCAGAAATTACGCCAATGTGCCGGGGCAAAAGGAAACCAAAGTTAAGGTAATATATAATACATTGTCTTGAATTGGGATTTCTTGCGTGTGATTCATAGAAGAAAATAAAATGTATGGAAAACAAAGCATTCGATTCAATAAAAGTATAAAACTGCAAGGACTAAATTCGATATGTTTTTGGTTAAATAGTTTGTTAAGTGGAGTGGCTATGTTTAGCGAAAGGGGTTAGTCGCCCCACACCGCAACGAACTAAGATTCAAATCCTTGCTAGGAGAGGTGTTCATATTTAATATTTGACAGTGCTTTGAATAATATTACCTCGGAAGGAGGATATCTGTGGCCTGTGGGGAACCAAAAGAATATTATTTTTTCATCATATAGTGTATTTCAGTTATGGCTAATTGAATGTTTGTAAAAAAAATTTCTCCCCTGTTTTGATTGTTGTTATAGATGGTTTGATCTGGTTTTTCTTTGTCTTGTTCTTTTTCGTTGCTTTTTAGGTCCCTCTGGCTTTGTTTGGAGGTTCAGGAAACTATGCCTCTGCTTTGTATATTGCATCTGTGAAAGCTAATGCAGTGGAAAAGGTTGAGACTGAGCTTCTGCAATTTGTTGAGGCAGTAAAGAATAGTCCCATATTTTCACAGTTTATAAGGGACTTGTCTGTGGCTAAGGATGTTAGAGTGAAAGTTGTCCAGGATATTTGTGGTGAAGCCAAGTTTTCGGATGTTACAAAGAACTTCCTTGGTATGATAAGCTTCGTATTGTAGAATGTTTGTCACAAGTTATACTCACATTTACATTGCTAAAATAATTTGAGGTACTTGTGAGTGAGATAAATTATTCGTACATATGCTGTCAATGATGTTGGCATCTACCTCCACCTTTTGGATGTGGAGATTTATTGTAAATTGTAAACCTATATCCACAATTCCACATTTGGTTAATTTTACCTAGACCAAATATTTTTGTTCTCTCGTGTATTGGTTGGAGTGCCCAAATTTTCAAAAATGTATCTCTGACCCTATTATAATGGATTGAGAAATAGTTTATTTGTCATGCTGAAATTGGATAGCTTTCTTGCATTTAGAACCTCTCTAGCACTTTGTTTTCAACATCAACATCAACAGCACCTTTAACCCAAGTTAATTAGGGTCGGTGGTAGATGAACCCAATGATAGATTCTCTAGCACTTTGTTTTCAATTAAGTAATTAATTAATTTTGAAAGATCCCCCTTCCTAGTTGCATTTTTGTTTCCTCTTTTAGCCTTAGTGGACTTTCTTCTATTGTTGCACTGGAAAAAGAATTTCCTTCAAACAAGAGAGAGGAAAATTTGTTTGCACTGATGACCCCTTGAAAATTTCATAGGACTTTTCAATTATATTTCTTTTAAGAATTCCTAGTTGTTTAGCATTTAATGGCTCCTATGATCAATTCTAGTGTAACATTGGTATATCACTTCAATGTTTGACCTATTTTGGGGTTAATTCCTAGATACAGATATTACATAATCCTTAATATAATAAAACAACAGTGTAATCTGATCTTTTATCCACTAGTTGGCATGGCACTTGTGAATTTCCTTCTGACTTTAGAACATTAATCCTGAAAGCAGCAAAAACTTTTTTTCCCTAATAACATCTTCACATGCACATAATTTCCCTTCAATCCTTTTTAGCTATTCTACTTGAATTTTCTCTCTTCTATATATCTGTATTTCAACATGTTATGTGAGCGTGAGCTAATTATTGGAGGCAATTCTGCTCTTTGTACTATTATTACATTTGTAATTATTCTCGTGTTACTGTGGCACCTACCTCAGCTTATTGTTTAGCACTCACATCTTTCAGTGAATTTTATATTTGTGGTCTGCTTCTACTTTGCTTTGTCTGTGTGTGAATTATAAAACATCGAAAAATCTGTTATAGTTTTTCAAATACTAATATTTAATTAATATCTATAATCTATAATACTATAATCTATAATATCTATAATAATATATGAAGGGAATACCTCTCTTTGGTCTCCAACTATTCTCAAAACTAACCAGTACTTTTTTACACTCGCTCCCATTTTCTATTTAACCTCTATTCTCCCCCTCTTTCATTTTATAAAAAATATAGTGCCTCTCTTTCTCCTAGTACTAATAACAGAATATTTATTATAAATTTTAATATGTAATAAATTAATAGTAGAATGTTTATCATACATTGTAATGTTAAAATAGCAGCCATCCTGCTATCTGATATACCACTAGCATTTTTGGGGGTGGCTGCTCCACGCCGTTAACGATTCTCTACTATGCACATAAGTCACATTTCCCACTTGTCAACTTGTGGTGACCATCTCCCAATCTAATGCTGATCTCTGTTGTGTCTTGTACAGGAAAATTTAAAGCCTGAACAACCTTTATATACAGCCTGTGTATCTTCTCTTCCAGCTTCATAACCTTAGTGCTAGAAATTGCTTCTTTAGTCAAATAAGGAAATTCCATAGAGTGTGGTCCGTATGTCCTAGTATCTCCCCATTGTCAGCCTGTAGTGATACAATATCAACTTTTTCATCAAATTAATTAATCCTCAGCTAACAAAGAGAGTCTAAGTTGCTTATTGATGGGCATTTGATGCAGTGGGTGATACTGTTGGCCAAACCGTCGACAACGAAACATAATCCATTCTTTCTTCTGTCAAACAGCTCGTATGCAGGTACATGTTGAGTTCCTTACCTTTTCACTTTACCTCCCCTGGTCATCCATTATGAGCTACTAGTCCAGGTCCCTGTGTTGGGGACTTAGTTTCTATGTTATAGATTGGGGACCTCTCCTTAAAATGTTGTTAGACTGTGAAACAGTATAAGCAAGACCCCTGGCTCTATTTATGCTCAAACCTGCATGACCATATTCTTCCTACCCATGCTCTTCACCCTGTCATTGGCCTCTCCATATAAAACACACTATGTCTTTAGCAAACACAATAGCCTTATTAATTTACATCAGGATGATGAGTTCTTACCCAGCACCTTATTTCAGGTTTCAACAATGCATAAAATGCCCAATAGCCTGCGTATCAGGTAGCCTCACAGAGTAAGCGCTTCACAGAGAAGAAACACTCAGCCCAAGCGTTAGCTGAAAAAGTAAAAAACAATGAGAATGCCCAGATATCCTCTCCCCTTCTGCACCCCCCTTTGTTACTAACTGTCGCCCTTTTTGGCAATAAAAAATTAACAATCATGTCAAAAAATAAGGAAATCATAACAGATTAAGTCACGTGCTCCTTTCTTAATTCACTTTTGTATTTCTCCTAGTGTAGACAACATTAGATCACTTCCCTATTCTACAAATTGGGACCTATTAGTGTCACCTGAATTCAATGCTCCTATAAATTGTTTGGCCATCTAGAATAATACCATTAAAAAATGCCTGAGTGCTACATAGTACATTAAAAAGAAAAGGTCTGAAGTATGGAATTTTTTTTCCCTCATTAAGTATGACAGCCAGTATGCCAACTTGTTTGATCCATGTTTTTCTTCCCGTGAGTGTCAAGCTGGATAACAGACATAGGTGGAGTGGTCTGGATCGTTTCTCAAATGTTCTAGATCATTGGAGTGGTGTGCAAAACATGTGCCACAGTTATGAATTGGGCAGGTTGGGGTTTGCAACCTGGTTTGCAAAAATTGCCCAATTTCTGCATATGTTGTGCCTAAGTTGCTGCCAACCCTTTTCTAAGTCATAATCATATCTCTGCTTCTGGGTGCTGGTTGCCCCTCTTTTCCCTGGTGCCCAGCCCTTCCTAACCTTTGCTCTCCCTCACTTACCTAACCGACGGCACATTCTCCCCTCTGTTTTCTGTGGCTGTGTGCCTGTGTCTCTTTCTTCTTCTCTGGTTGTGTGTTGCTGTATTCTATGTTATTAGTTAATTGCTGTGTGCTCTGTTGCTAGGTTGTTGTCTTATTAGGTTTCTTGTGCTTGTGTTCAAAATTTTGACAACCTAGATGATGACATTGTTTAATATAATAATAGTATTAGTCTTTAAGGTAACATGTCATGGTATTTGGATGTTTAAAACTCTTCTTGTCTTGGAAGACTGCAAGTTAGTTTGCTGCCACTTCAAATGATTTCATTTATCTGAAACTAATTAGATGCTAGCTACATTATTTTTCTAATACTATGGTTCCTCGATTAATTTTTTTGTTTTCGTGAAGTTATTGTTGCTGAGAATGGAAGGCTTAAAAACATAGACACCATTGCAAAGAGGTTTGCGCAGTTGTCAATGGCATATAAGGGAGAAGTGCAAGCAACTGTGACCACTGTTGTTGTAAGTAGTGTTAACAAATTCAAGTTGTAGCTTGCTAAATACCCTTTTTGAAGCAAGAGCTAGTATACTAGCATACCCGAACACCCCCCCACATGTTTTGTCTATGCTTATATTGGTTGTTGTGTATGCTGGTGTTTTGGAAATTATATAAGCATTGGCTTTTGAATGATTAGTTGGATGTGATATGAAGTTATCTCATTGAACAACAGTGTGATTAGTTACTCCATTACCTAACTATAATTTTTTAACAGCCTCTTCCCCCTGAAGAGGAAAAGGCATTGAAGGAGACTCTTCAGGAAATAATAGGTTCTGGAGCGAAAGTTCATCTTGAACAGAAGGTACAAGTGTGATATTTCCCCCTCTGATTTTTTTTATCAGCCAATGTCAGTTAGATTTTTTGTTAGAATGTTAATGGTGGGGATTCAAACCCACTAACCTCTTCCCCCCTCCTCCCTTGAACCCCATGCCTAGTCAAGTTGTTAATTTGGGATAATGTCTGTATAACATTGCTAAATACCCTTTTTGCCCCATCTGATAATGTGTCTGTCTTCTGAGTTCAAGTTGTTAATTTGGGTTTTTTTTTTTTCATTTTGGTTTTTCAGATTGATCCAAGCATACTTGGTGGTCTTGTGCTTGAATTTAGCCAGAAGGTCTTTGACATGTCAATTAAGACCAGAGCACAACAGATGGAGAGGATCCTCCGAGAGCCAGTATCTATTGCCAACATCTAGAAGACAACAATTTATCCTGACAATCAATCTGTGTTATCATGGTTTAAAGGAAGAAGTATTACATTCTTGTTCATTATAAATTGTGTGGATCTAGATTTTTATGGGATGGAATGCCATCATTTTGCAAATAAAAGCTACCTCTTTCCAACTTCTTGTTATGCTTCATTGCCATATCAGTGTATTTGAATATGTTTTGATTTGGCATTTTGAGATTTTAATTAGTGGGTGTTTCTGTCGTAATCTGGGTACCTAATAATGATGCTTCCTACTACAAAGTAAAGGAAGATGAAGCTGTATGTAGCCGTTGGATGGGTACTATAATTGAATTAATGATGAATATATCTTTACTCTTAATTTATACATTGTTTGAGGAGTTGAATTCATAGATATTCCAAAGCATGGAGCGTATAGCTGATAGCATGTGATGTTTGAAGTGTTGTTTCCTGGGTGGTTTACTACCGTTCATAGAAAAGCCTTCCTTCTGTCAATGAGGGTACATGTATTCAGAGGATTGCTTGAGAATCTATACCAACATACAAAGGGGGTATAACTTTATGTAATTGTTTTTTATCTTCATATATTTTATACCATTTTATCCTTAATAATATTATAGTAACTACGAGGAAATGAGAGTTTTTAAACTCAAATAATGGCCTATAACAGTGGGCAACAATAGTCACATTTTTGCCAACAAAAACAGTATCGTGGCCCGTAACCGTTGCAACAAAATCGATTACATCATTAAACTTAAACTGATTTCGTTTTTTATTTTAATCTATACTAATATATAAAAGGGATATAACTCTGTAATTGCACATTATTTTTTTTTCATATATACTTTTTTCAAATTAATAACAATACTTAAATTGAATACCATGTTTTTATTTTATATTTTTTTTATTACTTAAAGTTTCTATCTATAACATCTTTCTTTCCATCTACTTTTTTTTTTGGCTTCTTTAACTTTCTCTTTCATGTATAGTTCTTTCAGTTATAAATTTTGTTTATATGATGTTTAGATATTCATTTTGATATAATTCCCTCATCATTATGCTATTGTCTTGCATCCAACGCATTCAAAGTCTTCTTGATCTTCTTTTTTCTTGTTTAGAAAAAGAAACTCATTATTGATTAATTGTTTTCGAGTTTTTCAGTGTCACATTTGTAGTCAAATTCTCCCAGTAGACCGATCAATAATTTCCTATGTATGCAAGAAATAATGTCAATCATTTTATATCAAAGGATTTTTTTTCTTTATTGCATTCATATGCTATAAGTTTTTATTTTAATTACTTTGTTATTTTCTTTTATCTTTGCACCTTTGGACAAAAGTCATGAGAATATATAATTTTCTAATATTTCAGGATGGTGAAAAGATGTATGGTAGTGTGTTGGCAAAATACTCTTTGATCTAAAGAGAGAAATTAGAAGATATAAGGTAGGTTATAAATCTCTTATATTTTATAGACTTTTTAAGTGTCTTCTTCTCTTTCTTTATTTTTATTTACTTACTTTATTGTTTCTTCTTAAGTGTGTTTATAGGTAAAGAAGAAAAAATCTAATGATTTTTTCCTTATTTCATTCACATACTATAAGTTTTTTATTTTAATTACTTTTTTATTATCTTTGTACCTTTAGGGAAGAAAAGTCATGAGGGTATATAATTTTCTAATATTCCAGGATGTATAAAGATGTATGATATTGTGTTGGCAAAATCTCTTATATTTTATAAAATTTTTAATTGTGTTCTTCTTATGCTTTATTTTTATTTATTTTATTATTTCTTCTTAAGTGTTTTTATAGATAAAAAGAGAAAAAATCTAATAATTTTTCCCTTATCTCATTCATACCATAAGTTTTTTAATTGTTTTTTATTATCTTTATGCCTTTAGGGAACGAAAGTCGTAGGAATATATAATTTTCTAATATTTAAGGACGGTAAATATATGTATAGTGTTGTGTTGACAAAGTCTTTGATTTAAAGAAATAATAGAGAAGAAATGGGATAGGGATAGACAAAGTAAGAAAACCTCTTACATTTTATAGACTTTTTATTTGTCTTCTTATGTGTTATTTTTATTTACATTTCCAATTAATTTTTCAAATTAATTTTGCCTTTTATTAATTTCCTTTTGTTTTCTTATTGCTCTGATTTTCTTTCTTTCATTTTTGTGTGTAGTTGAGTTATTTGAAGTTTGCATGTCATGAACCTATAGAAAAGGAAAAAAAAGAAAGAACATAATTGTGAAGATCATGATGATATCTCTCTCTTTTTTATCTTTGATCATATCATGCTTATAGTATTTAGTTGTACAAATTCATATTAAAATTTAGTTTTGGATTTTTATTTGGATAAAAAAATTTGCTGAATTTTATATTTGGATCATGAACATTAAATTATGAAAAAATGACTTAATTGATAGATGTTAGAAAATGGTTTTATTGAACTTTTGTAAGGTGTTTAAGATGACTTTTCCTCTTAAGGAGAGTTTTTAAAATAAATTTATGTAAGCCATTAAAACATGAATGTTCCGATACAAAAAAATATGAATTTTAATATCTTTAAGTTAACGTGCTCCTATAATGACTTCAACATAATATTATCCTTAATTTTTCCTTAAAATTAAATAAAAAAGACTAATTAATTATTTTTCATTGTCTTATAAATTTATTATTTATCAAATGCTAGCAAAAAACAAACACTATTGTATATTTCTATAATTTGTTAATTTTGGGTATTAATGTTTAAAAAATGATAACAAACTAAAAAAATACTGTCAAAAGGAACTAGATTTGAATGATTATTTTTTATTTGCAATTATGTTAGAAAAATTTTCAGATAATTCTTAATTTTTACACATATTTTTTATATTTACTTTATATATTTATTTATTTTTAATTTTTTTCTTCATCGCATATCTTATTTTAAAATATAAATTTTAACACAATAAAATTATGATAGCGCATTAGAAATGGGAATACACAAACAAATTAGTTTGGGATTGTGAAAATGTGAGGTAGTGGTAGTGACAGTTAGATATTAAGTTCAATTACACTGAAGAGTATTAAGGCGTGCATTATGTCTTGCCACATGACCCAATTGAGGGACAGCGAGATAATTAGATCATAAAATTAGTTAACAGAAATCTGCTTTGAATCTAATCAACTGTTATGTGCAATACAAGTTAAAGATGGTATACTGTTATACACTATACCTGTTGCCCCAATAAAATTACGGTTTACCTCTACCTAATTAAAATTCAAATAAAGAATAAGTAAATCGAAAGCAAATTCATTGCTTAAAAAGATATGGAAGGCACTTTGATTCTTAGGAGGGAAAAGATTAATGATTTGATTCCTTCAGAATGAATGCAACACGCTTTAGCCCTTTAATCTGTTTAAGTTAATGTCTTTAGAGATTAATTTGGATCACTAATAATTCTGTTAGGATTTAAGTTAGCCCACAATTCATATTTTAGGACTTAATCATGTGCTAATAATGGAGAAAATAACTCAAGTAATAATTTGTTTTATACACTCCTAATCTTGGGAGGTTATTTATTGACTTTATTTTCTTTACGAATCAAATTGGACCGTGTAGACCTAATCAAGTGTTTATTAAAAAACATTGGACTGTTATCGTTCATCTTGAAGAGAATCAGAGTGTACTTGATATATAAAGTCTTCATCTTCTGGTAGTGAAAGCTAATCTGTATGATGCTTGAGGGTTGCTTGTTGGTAGAATTATGGATCTATACATGTGTAGCGTTTCTTTCCATCCATGTGAGTTTCGTTAAAAGATTCCGTTAATTATTTGCAACAATTTTTTTTCATTCGGCCGTAAGCTAAAATAAGGAAAGGAGCTAAGGAATTCAACATGTGGAATGGGTTGGCAGGTGAGAGGACCCAAAATGAGTCAGTGGGTCCAAAAGAGTAGCTAATTCACCATTTGTCACATAGGCTTAAGATTTAGAAATTCAATGACTAGGAAAAGTAGACGGAGAACTAGGAAGGATACTAAGCTAGTAGTGAGAAGAAAACAAGGAGGGTGGTTACCAATTTGCGGGTTGGAGACAGATGGAACCAAACTTAAATGAAAGGGAGATCAACTATAAAAATTAAAAGTTGGTTCTAAACCAGATTAGAAAGTGCAAATTTTCTGATCTAGTTTAGAACCAACAAGTGGGAATTTGGAAGGAATTCGGGTTTTGCATATGGAAACCAAATATGACATTGAGTGATATGACTGACTAGGCAAGACGCAAGAGTACTATGATCTTGTGTATTAGTGATAAGGCACTAAGGGAGGTTGCAAGAGAGAAGACCGGGAATACAATGTGGGTTAATTTAGAGTCTTTATACATGACGAAGTCATTGGCCAATAGGCTAAGTTTGAAGTAACAACTCTACTCATTCAAGATGGTGGAGTCAAAATCTATAACGGAGCAACTAGCCAATTTCAATAAGATACTGATGAATTGGAGAACATTGACGTGAAGCTTGGTGATGAGGACAAAGCTTTGCTCCAACTCCACTCTCTACCGAAACCTTTTGAGCTTTTCATGGATGCTATTCTATATGGCAAGGATCAAACTATTAACTTGGATGAGGTTCAAACCTCAATTCGGAGTAAGGAGCTTCAAAAGCTACAAGAGTTAAAAACCATGGATAATGGTGAAGGCTTGAATGTCTCAAGGGGGAGGAGTGAGAAGAGAAGAAGTCTAGATCAAAATCAAATGGTGACAAGTCAAAGTTCAAGTGTTTTAATTGTCATAAAACCAATCACTTTAAGAAGGATTGTCCCGAGAAAAAGGGCAATGAGGCTAGAAATTCGGTTGATTCGTTAGACGTTGCAGTTGCTTCGGATGATTATGAGAGTGCGGGGGTGTTGGTATCATCAACCTCAAAAACACAAAGGAATTGGGTTATGGATTCTGGATGAACATATCACATGTGTCCCTTGAAGGACTACTTTGAAACCTTGGAGCTCAAAGAAGGTGGAGTGGTGCTTCTAGGCAATAACAAATCTTGCAAGGTGCAAGGTATGGGTACCATTCGACTGAAAATGTATAACTAGTAAATTATATTGCAAGATGTGAGGTATGTCCTTGAACTCAAGAGAAATCTTTTGTCTATAAGCATGTTTGATGTTTTAGGTTATTCTACTAAAATAGAAAATGGTATACTTAAGATTTCTAATGTTTCATTAATAGTTGCTAAGGGAACTAAGAGGAATGGTTTGTACATTCTTGATGGTTGTACCGTTATTGCTCATGCATCAATGGCTAGCCAAACACTGCATGATAAGACCAAGTCATGGCATTTGAGACTAGGCCATGTTAGTGAAAAAGGTTTATTGGAACTAGAAAAACAAAACTTGTTTAATGATCATAAATTGGACAAACTAGAATTTATTGATCATTGCATGTTGGGTAAATCACAGAGTTAAATTTGGAATCCATATGCATGTTTCTAGTAGATCCTTTGAGTATGTTCACTCGGATCTTTAGGGTCCTTCAAGTATTAAACACTAGGTGGGGGTTCCTATTTTCTCACCATGGTTGATGATTTTTCTAGAAGAGTGTGGATTTATATTTTGAAAGATAAATCTGAAACGTTTCAAAATTTAAAGAATGACACACTCTTGTAGAAAATCAATTGGGAACTAAGCTAAAAGTTTTAAGGACTGGCAATGGCCTGGAGTTTGTTTTAGAGCAATTTAATGAGTTTTGCAGGAAACATGGTATCAAAAGGCATAGGATTGTGGCACATATTCCTCAACAAAATGGCCTACCCGAGAGGATGAATAGGACCATTTTGGAGTGTGTGAGGTGTATGTTTTTGGGTGCAGGACTACCTACGAGGTTTTGGGGAGAAGCTGCAAGTACTGCAATTTATTTGATTAACAAAGGCCCATCTTCAGCTATAGACTTCAAGATACCTATGAAAGTGTGGAGTGGTAAACCAACAGATTACTTTAATTTGAGGGTATTTGGTTCTCTAGCATTTGCCCGTGTTAGACAAGACAAGCTAAAGGCTCGGGTTGTGAAGTGTATCTTCATTGCTTATCCAAATGTTGCTAAGGGTTACAAGTTATATAAGTTGATTCCTGGAGAGTCAAAATGATTTATTAGTAGGGATGTCACATTTAATGAGACCAAATTATGGATGGTGTGCAAAGACCTAGTAGAAAGCAACTTAGAAGCAGTAGAAGGGAAAACTTAGTTTGAGGTGGAGTCTCCTACTTATGCTACTAGAAATGATGGTCCTCCACCAACAAATGTTGTAGTCAACAGCCACCAACAATATCAAACTATCAGTTGGTTAAGGATAGGGAGAAGAGGATGATAATAGCTACTAAGAGATATGGGTATGCTGATCTTATTTCCTGTGCTCTTAATGTGGGTGAAGACATTCAAGACTCGAAACCAAGGAGTTTTAAAGAGGCTATGGAAAGTGAGGAACTCTAAAACTAGTTGCAAGCGATAAACGAATAGATGGAGTCCTTGGCTAAAAATCATACTTGGAAGCTTGTGAATCTACTCAAGAATCAAAGGGTAGTTGGATGCAATTGGATCTTCAAGGAAAAAAAAAAGGAAGGTATTCTGGGCGTGGAGAAGGCAAGGTATAACTGTATAAGGCTTGTGGCAAATGGCTTTACCCAAGTGGGAATGATTAACTACAATAAAATCTTATCACTCATGGTAAAACATCGTTCTATAAAAAATTTGATGGTAGTTGTGAATCAATATGATATGGAGTTGGAGCAATTGGATATCAAAACTGCTTGACTATGTGGGAACTTGGAGGATACTGTCTACATGCAACAATTGGAAGGGTTTGCAAAGGAGAAGTCAAAGGTGTGTCTCTTGAGGAAATATCTTTATGATTTGAAACAAAGTTTGTGCTAGTGGTATAAGAAATTTGATGACTTTCTCTCAAGTTTAGGATTCTTGAGAAGCAGTTATGATAGTTGTGTTTACATTTTAAGAAGAGGGGAACAATTTGTTCTTTTCTTGCTTCTATTCGTGGATGACATTCTTATAGCTAGATCTAGCAAAGATAAGATTGACAAGCTACAGGAGAAGTTGAGATAAGAAGATACTTGGGATGGATATTTAAGAAATTGATAGAAGAGGGAATTATTCTTATCTCAACATAGTTACTTGAAGAAGGTGATGGAACAATTTAGGATGCATCAATCTAAGCTAGTTATCACACCTTTGGGTCATCACACGAAGCTCTTTATCACCCAAGCTCCTAGCACCGAAGAGGAAGGGAGCAACTTGAATTCCATTCCTTATGCTAGTGGAGTAGGAAGCATCATGTATGTTATGATTTGTAGTATGGTGGATTTGGCTCATGTGGTTAGCATTGTTAGTCAGTTTATGGAAAATCTAGGTTAAGCTCATTGGGAGGCTTTGAAGTGGATGTTGAGGTATTTGAATTGTTCTAAGAGTCATCTAAGGGAATTGTTTTGCATTTCTTCAAGAGATTCAAGTTGATCAAGATTCATTCATTCTTCATCATATGTTTATAATCAAAGGAAGAGCTTGAAGATATTGTGATCGGCACATCAAGGTGTATTTAATCCAATTCTGATTTCTTTCTACTTATTCTTGGTTAGGGTTACCAAGGGTTTTCTAAGGTTATAGGGTTTCAACTCTTGGAATTTCTTGTTGTAGAATTGAACAAGGTTTTGGTTTTTCTCTTGTAGGGATCAAGGGAAAAGTAAAATATTAGAAAATTGGATGTGCATAGTGTTTATACTTGATTCTCTAACAGTGGAAGTTCTAAGGGATCTTAGAACAATTGGATGTAGATTCTCTTGAAAACTGAACCAGTATAAATTTTGTGATTCTCTTTTTCTCTAAACCTTGGTTCTGTGAATCAATCTTTCTAATGGAATTGATGTGAAAGGATCATAAAATTCTATTTTCTAAGGTTTTTGAATATATTGGTTTTGTGTTGTTGATCTTTCTTCAACAAGTCTTTTGAGAAAACCTTGAGTTGTAAAAGGGTATTGATTTTAATTGAATTTAAGAAATAATTCATAAAATTTATATGTTAAAAATATTTATTTATTTTAAAATTTTAATTATAATTTCATTTCTATATTTAAAAGTATTTCTATTATAATTTTAATTATATAAAATGTTTTTATCTTATACATTTCACTATTAAAATGCTATTTTTAATATAAATAATTATATTAATGATATATTTATTTTACGATCTTTCCTAAATGAACAAATAGAAAAGAACAAGAAACACTTTCTAATTTGGAACTATTGTTATTTTTTTTTCTAACCCATTAGGATTGACCTAATCATAAGGGTTGGGGTAATATACACAAGGTAATAATTCAAAATTCATTGAAACTATTGTATACCTAAAAGGAAAAAATTGTTATCAATCCTTTTTGTTTTTGCTAGTAATACATGCTTTCTTCTCTGCATTTGTGGCAGGACCATAACATGGATACACATGGATGGTAAAATAATCACTCATATCCCATATTATTTTTTATTTCTGAGAATCGAACTTAGATATCATAGAATTTACAATAATATACACATATTGATTGACTAATTAAGTTAGATTCTCTTAATTACATATGCGATAGGTGTGAAGAAAAAGATAAAAGAAAAAAAAATTGGGCCAACGATTGTGACGCATCTAGAACGAAAATAGTCTCTTATCCAATAAATTAGGAGATACCTATATATCGGACTCAAGAGATAAAAATAATAAATAATAAAATAAAATAAAAAATGACAAAAATGAATAAACAATGACATATATATATATATATATATTTGATTACTATATATTGTTGGATCATTTATAATATACAATTACTTAAATTGCTTAAGAAATCTTTTTTCCAATGGATCCTACACTCCACTTTAGATATATTTAAGATTTTTTTTCAATGGTAAACATTAAATGAATTGCTTAAATTGACCTGCAAAATATATTTTTTATTATTTAAAATTGATTAAAAATATTATTAATATAAATAATAATGCTTATATAAATAATGTGATATCATGTGTTGTGATAATACATTTTATTAATCATCATTATTTAAATTGAACAACCCTTCTAAATAACAGGGTTGAATATGATCTTCGTATTTATATAGTCAAAAAATGATAAAGTTATTTGTGATCATTATTATGGGATTGTTGTACACATGATCATTCTTTCAGCCTTCTACAATAACGCAAACTTTAATAATGAATATCTCCTTATCAAATGAGCATGATGATTCAAATTGATAATTGTTGTTTATCTATAAATAACAACATATATCTAAGGTACATATTATCTTTTATTCAAATTATATATATTAAATAAATTATATTCACTCAGTAAAAAAAATAATATGACTTTGAAAATTAGAAAACTCATTACAATCAAATTTTCTTAATAAATATTTTATATAATAATTTATAATTAATAATTAAATAATAATAAAAAATTATTTAACATCCGTATATATATTCTCTTCACTTTGGATTTAGGAGATTGAGCGATTGTCAGATTGACACTTTTTAAAACTTTCCAGAGCTTGCTTTCCCTTTTCTCTTTCCGTTTGTTGACGACATTCATCTCTCATTCCTTTGAGGCACCCTATCTCTTCCTCGATTTTGTGTTCAAGGTTAGTGAACCTTTTCCATTTGGAATCAAAGTCTTCAACTTTGGCTATTTGGAGACCAAAAGCGATGCTGCCTTTGTTCTTCTCAGTGGCTTTCTCTGCTGTTCCTTTGATCCTCTATATTCCACCACTCAGAAGCTTAAACCTCTTTGTAGAGACCATTGAAGACATGGCAAGAGATTCAAGAATCCACACCAACAGGATTTATCCTCTTCTGCGTGTGGCTTTCTCAAGGGTCATGAATTGTATACTATGTAACAGAACAAGGTAGATTCATTGAAGAATGCTCTGGATCCGGATCTTGATGTAAATATTTTATTTTCTGTTTTTTTCTCTCAATCTTTTTGCTCTTTAATTTATTTGCTTTGGATTCCCATCATGGAGTTGTTTTGGACTTTTGGGGCAGTGCTTGCTCTTATTGCGGGACCATGTTGTTGAGTAAAATTATTGTAATAAACTAATAAATTAAGCTATAGATGGATGCCATTTTGTGATTCCTATTAAATTTTTTTCTTTTTTGCCTTTTTTTGAGGAAGCATTTTGTGATTTCTCGTTGATGATCATATAACCGTGCAAATTAAATAGCCAAGAATTTTCTGGGGCGTATTAGATTGATGAAGAAATGTGTTATTTTGAAGAATCAATAATCTGGGTTCCTTTATAATTTGTGACTTAAATTTGATACGTGTTTTTTTTTTTTTTATATTGTTATTAGATTTGGGCGGCAAAGGTCACGCCACATGTTTATACCTCACATGCCAGAGTATACCAACCAGATGATAAGTACAAACAAAACAGAGAACAATTTTTGGAACTTTTTGTGGAAAATATATTTTTAAGTTTGCAAAAAGATGACCAAATCATGTGCTAGAAGGATAAGGAGTTAATGCGCTTTCATTTTTCTCTTTTAGGATTGAGGCAACATTGGAGGCTCAGTAAATTCTCCAATTTATTTGCATTAGGTTTTGCCGCTTTGGCAGTTTTCGGTCTCTCTATTGGGGCTTTCTACCGTGGTGAAGAGAGACAAATAATTCACCCGTAATATTCAACGAATCAGATTTAGTGGATTATAAAATTTATAGTCGGTTTTTATTATTTAATTAATGATAACCCTAACCCTATTCTCATTCCTTTTGAACCTCCCGCACCTCTGAAGCCTATTTATGTCGCTTTTGTCGCTATGGCGAGCAAGTGTTCCACCAAATCCTTCACCCATCATCAATTGTTGCTCTGTCGCATCCTTGTGCAAATTCTCTCACTCGTTCCCAACAAACTATGTCTTGACAGTGTAGGTTGGCGTGACGCAGGCAGTGTGGATAAGTCAGGGACCTTGAGGTTGTCAATGGCATCTAGGAGGAGGTTCATGACTTTAGGTTTTGGAGGAAGATCTATGAACCATAGGTTAAGAATTCAAACCGATAATTGACTCAGACACTACGATAGTTGAATCAGTGGATCACTATTTGAACTGTGTTATCTAGTCTCTACTTAAAAAATTGAAAATTTTATAGGATACAATATGGATACAAATTTTGAAGTATCCTTACATCAAAAATTAAGATTAATATGGTCATTAATCTTAATCTTAATCTTAAGATAAAAACTTTTAAGGAGGGAAAAACATACAGTGTTATTGAGGCTCATAAAGCATTAATTTCTCAAGTCACCGATAAAAAAGATCAGGCATCAGGGTCAATCCAATAATGTGTGAGGCTTGAAATAATTTTTTTAAAAAAATTATATATTAGGTTTCTTTTTCAACATATGAGGTCTTTTTCTTAACATATGTGATTTTATTAACATATGTGACCTTTTTACTATTGCTTTATCCTTGAACTAGGCATGAGAAAGATAACTTATTAATAAAATCATTGTTGCAGTACATGTGTATTGATTGAATCGTCAGTTTCACATTCTTCTATCAATGGCACAAACATAAGACAACAAATTAATAAAGAATGATTACAGTTATAAAGAATGACTATCGACCTAAATGAAAGAATGAAAGAATGAAATAATCTTTTTGCCTAAGTTTTCAATAAATTCATTCAGCCTGACAGTGTGCAAGGCTTCAGGAACCAAAACATGTCCAAGGCTTTTGTTTCTCTTCCATCAACTATTGAAGTGCTTCTGCTCTTCTCTATTCCTTTCTCCTTCACAATTTCCTTGTTTTGTTCAATTTCTCCAAGTATTCCTCTCTCCTGCAAAAGAAGAACAAGAGAAAGGCATATCAGCAGCACTTCAATGGTATTATTAAGTCATTATAGGAAGAGTGCAAACACTTTTCATTCCCTTGTAACATTCAAAAGTAACTTTTTAACAAAGTTTTTTCCTTAGCACAGTAGGGACTGAAAGAAATTTGTTAAATGCACATGTTTGCACAAAAACAGGGATAACAAGGATAAAATGCAGTATTGTGAAACACGTAATGATGTGTAGAGAAGTAAATAAGTCATCATTTGCCAGTTAACATCAAAAGAAATATTTAATGATGCTTACTAACCAAAATCAGCATGTAATATCTCCCAAATGCAGAATAAAACATTGCGCATGAATTGGTACATTTTCATGATCCTTTAAAGTATCATTAAATGATACAGGCTATATCATGCTCTCTTGATATGGAGCAATGTAACCTACCTTAAAAGATAATTATCAAAATGAACTACATAACCCTTTTATCCTAATCCATTCAAAATCTTTGTTATTAACGTATAGCTTAATTTTGTCTAATCAAATGCTAGCATTGTCTTGTCATGTCAGTCTTCTATCAATCTGGAAAAGTTCAACCGTATAAATGCATCTATATAATACAAACATACCATTAGCCGGGATTTGGAAGCCTTTGAAGGGGTAGGTTTGTTTAATCCACGTGCTGCAGAGAAGCACTGAGGAGAGGGAGGATTCGTTCTAATTTGTTGTAAGGTCCCCTCCCTCTTATGCTTTAGATTCTCCAGGTCAAGAGTTATTGGCATGTTCTCTGCCTCATCAGGTCTTCTGCAGAATACAGTAATACACAACTGATTAACTCGGGAAATGCTAGAATGGGGTGGTAAATCAGTTTTTGACAATCAAGTTTATAGTCACTGAACTATATATAGATAATGCTGTGTAGTCCTAGGTAAAAATCAATGGCCAGCCTATATTTCAAGAAGCACAAGTGAGGTGTGTCCTGGGTAGCTTTCTCTTTTTGTGAGAAAATTGACCCTCCACCAATATGTATTATACAGCTACCTATAATAATTTAGTTACCAGTTAATACATACTGTAGGCCCGGTCCATCTTGAAGCTAACTTATGCATCACATTTATTGGCAAATGGCAATACAGATTAAGCAAGAATAAAAAGTAGTTTTGTTTTTCAAGATTGAGGGTGATTATATAACTTCAACATAGTTTATCAGAGTCATAAGCATTGATTACCACTGTATTGTTGACACTTTTGACTTTTTTTATCCACATTGCGATATCACTGGGCATTATTTATAATTGTTCTAAGCATGCTAGTCATTATAAATAAAAACATCGAACTGACAAACACTTATGCTAGTTATAGGATTGACCAAAAAACACTGTTTTTGTTTCAACACTAGAATTGGGGACTGTTGAGAAGCATAAATTTAAATTTAAGTCCCCAAAAGCAATTGCAACCCAAATACAGTCAACGGCATCACGGCAACAATTGCAACTTGTAATTTTCTGTGGACCACACATATACTTGCGATTTTCTAATGTGTTTGCTGTGGTGTTTCAACGCTTGTAAATTGATGTTTTTCTATCAAATTATTGAGAAGCCATAGTAGCAACTTTGCAGTGCTCTGGATTGTGGAAGGACACACGTACACCAATCAAAACACACATTTCCACAATTTTGGTGACTGCACTTCAACTGCAACCACAATTAAATCACATGTTTCATACTTTTCTATGCAGTTGCTCATAAGTACAACCAAAGCAGTGAACAAGTGTCTTTTTGCAGTTATAGTTTAAGTACAATGGAAATTTTTAGTCCCCAAAGGATCTTTCATTTTGAAAAATATTTCTATTTTTTATTTTCACTTTTAATTCAATAATAAAAGTTGTTTTAAGTGTTTTCTATGCAGATCATTAAAAATAGAAAAATAATGTAAAATTTTTGTAAATGAAAATGAAAAAAAAAAAAAAAATTGTCAGCCCTAAATATCCTAAGGTTTTTGTATTCTCCATCTAATCCCTAGAATTTCTAATGGGGACCATAGATTACTTAGGCTCAGAGAGAGAAGAATATGCTTACTTTTTTCTCTGTTGTTTACCTTTAACACTCATCCCCTCCAATCTCTCAGTCTTACTCACTTCAAGCAGTGGCTTCCTTTCTTTCTCTTTTTTATCGGACTCAGCCAAAGCTTGAACAGAACAAGGTGTCTTCTCCACAACCTCTTCACTCTCTTTTGGGCTCAAATTTTCAGCATTCTCTCTCTCCTTAGCTCTTATTGCCAAATTCTTCAATTCATTGCAGAATTCCGTGATTTGATTCAGAATAGGCATCCCTGCGAACAAATTCTTGGCGGATAGAGTTGATCTCAATGAAGGCACCTTGTGATCCTCTAATGTGTCATCATTACCAACCAGTTTCTTCTTCTCTTCACTAGACTTGATTGCTTCCTTCACGGGGTTAACCTTAGTAGGAGGAGGAGTAAACAAATTTGGGTTTTGGTTTTCACTTTCTTGGTTGAATCTGAACTTATCAGCTTGGGGTGAAGCTGATGACGGGGCAGGCTCCCTTCTCTTGATTTTCACATCTCTGTACCTAGATGCAAAATTGGTGAATTTCAATCTTTTAACACAGTCTTGAATTGCAAGTTAAAATATAGTGTGTTGTTTCAAGTAAGTACCTTCTAATTTTGTCACCACTTGGAAGATTCTCTGAAACATAACCCGGGCTAAAACTCTTCTACAAAAAAACAAAAGATTAAAAGAACCTCAGCACAAGATCATTAAAGACCATAATTAGAAACTCAGCATGAGAAAATCAGCTCAAGGTTCAATTTTTTATCAAATAGGGTGACACCCATGATTGAGAATCTCACACTTAACAAAAAGAGAGTATAAGAGAAAAAAAGAAAAAACCTTGGAAGGAATTGCTGATCTCAGAAAATCCTCTGCTGTCTTGGGATGTTTGCAATCTGCAATGCAACCAAATTTAGTAAGCTAAGTTTTAAAAAATTAATCCACAACCACGATTTCATCCGCAAAACTGCGACTGCAATTGCAGCTACATTTGTCCACAATTTCCAGCAATGTCAAGAATTGCGACAAAACCATGACCACAATTTAAAACTTTGGCCATACCCATTTAGAAAAAGAAGCAAACTTTTGGCAAACCCAAATACAAAATCACGACCACAAGCTAAAACTTTGGCTATTCCCATTTGGAAAAAGAAGCAAACTTTGGCAAACCCAGATGCAAAATCACAACCCAATTTCAAACTTTGGCAATACCCATTGAGAAAAAAAAAAAAAAAAGAAAAAAGCAAACTTTGGCACACCCAGATGCAAATTATCTTGAAAGAAAGAAAAAATGTGAAGAACGATACCAGGTTTGCAGAACCAAGCTTCATCAGCATGATCATTGAGGGAGTTGTCAAGGGACAAGAAGTCAACCCACTTGGGCGCGTTGATGTGCTCGTAGAGCTCGTCTTCCACGAAGCTCCACTCTAGTCTCTTCCAATCAATTTTCGCGGGTTCCATTGATGAGAGAGAAAGAGATGAGTGAGTGAGTGCAAACCAAGAAAGCGCTAAGTGAGAGTGATGATGTCTGTGCACGTGATAGTGAAGAATGCAAATGTGGCCGTTATGGGTCAGAGAGAAATGAGAAATGAAACGTTAGGAACCGACATTGGATCGCTCAAAGCATATGCTTTTGACCGTTGGAGATCTTCGTTGATCCATTCATCAGTAGATATATATTATAATTAAGTAGCTTTGATGATAAGATAATTACTAATACTCCCTATAATTTCACTTTTCATCCATCTAATTTAACTCTGAAATTTTAATTTCTCAAATTATTTTTGAGTAAATTCAGGTTTTTTCTTATTTTAAAATTAAATAAGCTCAATTCTTTCGTATTTTTCTTTAAAATTTTATTTTTTAAAATAATTATGCATAATTACTTTATGCCTAATGACAATCGCTCAGATAAATTTAGAATTCATAAAAGTTTGATAAAGGATATAACAGCAACAAGTAAGAAAGCTATAGCCTCAAGGAAGAAATTCTGAGAGCATCAACTAATAACAAAAAGATAAAAGATGACAAAGATGATCATAAGATCGGTTGAAGATGAACCCTTCTTAAAAAGTCAATCCACATATTGATTGGCTTCCCTGTACATATGACCAAATGTTACCTTGTGACACGATTTTTGCTTGAAGACACAAATCTTGTTGATAATAGGAACATACGGATTATGTGTTCTAGCACCACCCAAAACCAACTACAAGGCTAACAAAGAATCAGATTCACATTCTATTGTTGTGTAATAACTGAAATTCAATGCAAGAGAAATACCATGAAATAACTTATCCAATTATGCGTTTAGGCTAGTTGCTAAACCAAAACATCCCAAAAAACCTTGATTTGTGAATTGACCCAAGTTGTCTCGATTAATTCCATTGACCCAAATTTGATATTTTAGTTCGTGAGTTTTTAGTAAAAAAAATCATTATGATATAATTTTGAGTAGAAAATCAGAATTTGAGAGGGTTTGGTAGAAAAAATGGGAGGGATTTGTTACACCCAATCAAAAAAATAAAGGATTAAATGTGCTAAAAAAATATTAAAAGAATAATACATTTTAATGTAAAATACGTACATATCTTAAATATGTTTAATAGTTTAAAATTAACTAGCATTTTATTTTGTGAATTGTATAGGGAAAATATTTATTTTATACAATTAGAATTTATAATAAATAAATGTTTCTAAATATATAAATTATATTTAATTAAAAATTATAATTTATTTATATATTTATAACAAAAAATTTAGGAGAGAATGACATTTTAGTCCAAGGTAGGAAAAGCCTATAGTTTGAACCTATGACATGTAAAGTGCAAGATATGGTCTTGCTTCACTCAATCAATTCCTTATGATTAATTAGTAAATATTTTTTACATATATATTATATTTTATATTTATGATAAAAATTTATATTTTAGATTTGAAAAAATTTACACTTTTAGCTTTACTTTCTCACATAAAGGTACCCCCAAATCAGAGAGATCTTTCAAATTTTAAATTTCAAATTTGTTTCTCTTTCAATAAGCAAAACACCTTAAATCCTCCTATTATGATCAGCGTCTCCATTGAGGTTCTGGACTGAACATTTGTTTCTCTTTCAATGAGCTCCACTGAGAAAACACTTCAAATCCTCCTCTGATCACCGTCTCCAATGAATAAAAGAGAAACGAATGAGAAGAATAATTTTATTCTTTCCTTTTTCCTTTCACTTCAGAAAATTCATCAAATCCACATAAACTTTCACTTGTGAACAATTAATAAAATATTTAAATATGTTTTAGATCCCTGATATATACCTGAATTTTGCATTTAATCCCTAATAAATTTTCCTTTGAGATAAGTCCCTAATATTTGAAAATTTTTGTGTGAGGTTTCTACCGTTATAAGGGATCCATTAACTGCTGATGTGGTCGTTAATTCGGCACATAGACAAGCTACATTTGATGCATAGACATTACACTATTTGTTTTTACCATCTAAATTTCACTTTTTTTTATAATATTACCTATAATATTTTATTATTTATCGTCAGTCGAGGTTCATTAAGTGATGATATGTCACTTCGTTAGCCTGCTACATTGTCAAGTAATGAACTCTGACTAATGACCAATACTAAGATCAAACATAAAAACTTTTCTAGTAAAATATAAAAGTGAAGTTTATTTAGGTAGTAAAATTAAAATAGGTTATACTGTTTTTTTACAAACAAAATGGAATATAAAAACATATTTAAGCCTAAATTGAATATACAATAAAAATACAATAATCTTAACATAAACTTAACTTATTATAATAATAAAAAATATAACAAACTTAACTTATTATAATAAAAAAAAGTAAATAATCATTTTCATCCTTGAATGTATAGAGGGCTGACAAATTTGTCCTTGAAAGATGGAAATTCAAATTTTAGTCCCCAAAAGTGAAAAAAGTACAACAAATTCATTCTTCCATTAAATTCACGTTACTGTTCCTACGTGACACATAGGGACAAAAATGTCACAAACTTGTTGCCAACGTGACTATTGAATAGATTGGACCAAAATGTCTGCAAGTTTTCAATAGACTAATTTGTCAAATCTCAAATTTCGTTTCATTTAAGGGTAAAATATAAATTAATTCATTTTTTCTCATTTTTTATCGTTACAATCATAACATTATAATAAACACTTAAAAAATAGAAGCAATCATAAGTTATAACAAACATAATAATAAGCATAATCTAATTATTGCTCTAAAATTAGTCATCAAGTTAATCCTTACAAAAAATGAGAACCAATTTGATTTTCTCATTACCTAATGTCATCACAAAAGAAATTTCAGTAAGAGACAAATTATACTTATTAATTAATATTATGTTTATTATTATGTTTGTTCTAATTTATGCTTGTTTCCCTAATTTTTTAAGTGCTTATTATAATGTTTATGTTTGCAACGATAGAATAAAAAAAAGAAAAAAAGATAAAGATTAAATTATATTTTACCCTCAAATGAAACGAAATACAAGGTTTGACAAATTAGTCCAATAGACTATATTACACCTAAAAATATATAAATCTAAATAAGTATTTTTCACCAAAGTCAAGACACCTTATATAGATACATACGAAATTATTGTGATTTCTCTCAAGATTTTTCTTATAAGACTAAATTGTAATTTTAACTCTATTTTTCATAATTTTGATCTTATTTAAAAAAATCACAATCGTAGTCTAACTCAAGAAACTTACCTACCATTCATATTAATTCTAGTGTTTCTTTTACATATTTTAGTAATTTTAGTTCCATTAATCAACGATTTTGGTTAATATATATTACCCACATCTTCCTCTTACGTTTAGCGTTTACAGACGACTCAACCTTCTTGGAAGAAATCTAACTTTACTACAATACCACTCTACAATACCACTCCCCACTCCAATACGATTAAGAAAGCGTTGTGTATACTTTATTCACCTAAACAAAGATGGAGCTATCATGCAATATTGTACTTAATATTTTACTTTAGATAATTTCACTTTAGGAATATTTATATTTAGTTATATATTAAAGAAAGATAATCCAAGCTATACTTTATATAGACAAGCGATAACAATTTCACAATCCATATAACACCGGTATACCTAAAAAGAATAAAAGACCAATTCGGTTATGTTATACGGGTAAAATACTTACTTTTGACCAATAACGATAATCATATGAAAGCAAAACATTCATCAGCACTTCATTCTAAAAATATGACAATTTTGAACAAATATTGTATAACATTAAAATCATAAAATTGGAATTCCAAGTGACAGCCAATTATCCCTGCCACTCAAATAAATTATATTCTCAAATGTAAAATTTCCATCATGATGAAATTTAAAAACGGTTTTTGGGATAATATCCCACCTAGTGAATTTATTTAACAAAATTTGCGGCAGCAATTAGTCTAAAACTCTTGGAACTCAATGGTTTTTTTCATCGCCATCTAAAAACAATAATAATAACACTGACTCAGCATTAGAACTTAAGCACCACCAGAACCATACTTCTTGCCGAACACAAGAACCTGTAACTTGTCGTAACCAGCAAGCACACCAGCACCCGCAACGGCTCGGAGGATGTTGGCACCGGCACCCTTGAACAAGGACTTGGCGCCCTCATTCTTGAGGATCTGTGTGAATGCATCCAAGGAGCTCTTGTACTTGACAGCTTCACCAGAGGTCATCATCATTCTTCTTCTAACAGTGTCAATTGGGTATGATGCAAGACCTGCACCATTGGTGATGAGCCATCCAAGGGCAAAGCTGGCGAAAAAGCTATCCTGCAATCATCAAGGGAAATTCATTGCATTATATTTCAGTAAATAAGACAACACTACATAAAAATCTGAAGAACCTTTGGTTGCATTAACATAATTAAGTAAAATATAAATTTAGCCTTCGGAAAATGGTTTTATTTGATGTAGGTCCTTCAAATTTATTTTTGATGTTTTTTGTATATTTTAAAACTATTCAAGAGTGAATACTCAAATTGATCCATAAAAAATGAGATAGATTGGTCCCTAATGCAATAAAATAAAGTCGCAATTTAATCCCTAAGGATTATAAATATGGGACATTTTAGTCATACATTCAACGATTAGAAGAACAAAAATATCTCACTAACAATAATGATTATTTGGTAACTTTATTTTCTTCAGGACTTTTAAGAACAAAATTGGGTATTTACTCATTTCTTAAAATAATCCATGCCACCACTTAACAATGACATAACATACATCCAGTTATTGTCACGTTGCATGCACCTCAAAATGGTTAATGACACAACACAACATGATTAAATGTGACATATCAATATCACCACTAAGTAACTACTACCCAGTGATAAAAAAAACTACTTCAAAATGTTTAAGATATGTGAAATACTTCGAAAACAAACAATTTTAAAAGTCGAAAATCAAATATAAAAAATGGACTAAAGACATAATTATACATCATTAAAAATACACTAGCAACACTCAACAAGTATAAGAATTTGATTGAACAGAATATCACATCAATTATAAAGGGGCCAAAACCAACCTGCAATGACCCCGTGAGGACAACTGGTTTTATAGAATCATACAATCCAAAGTACAAACCACGATACACGATGATTCCAACACATGAGATGTTGAAACCACGGTAGAGCCCAGCAACACCATCAGATGCCAAAGTCTTCCTGTAGACATCAACGAGACCATTGAATTGTCTCTCTCCACCCTTTTTTGCAGCCTTTGCATCATTGGCAAGACGTGTACGGGCATAGTCAAGAGAGTAAACAAACAAAAGGGATGATGCACCAGCAGCACCACCAGAGGCCAAGTTGCCAGCAAACCATTTCCAGTAGCCATCCTTATCCTTCTTAAAGTTGAAAAGCCTCTTGAAGTAGTCCTTAAATGCAAAGTTCAAAGCCTGGTAGAATTCAAACAGCAAATTCAGCATCACATATAATATTATACTATTCCATTTGGGATGCAGATGCTTATGGTGTTGTTCGATTAGAATTGAAGTTTCACCTCTGTTAAAAGTATGTATTAAAGGTCAACATAGATTACTAGAGGAAAATGAAATACTAATTGGAAAACAACACCGATTACAATTACATCTAAGTTTTGTTCAAATCAAGATTACAAAATAACTAACCTGGGTGGGGAAATAACGGATAACATTAGCAGTGTTTCCTCTCCATAGAGACATAACACCCTCATCCGCCATTGTTCTCTTGAAACAATCACCAATACCTTTGTAGGGCTCAGAAAGCCTACCAGTTTTGATCATCTCATCCTGGTTCTGGATCAAAAGCTTAACACGTTCAATGGGAGCGGCAGCAGTTTTGGAGACAGCTGCTGAAACACCTCCCATGAGAAAGTCTAAAAGAAAATGGCTTTTCTCTGCTGGAGCAGCAACAAAGACAGGCGAGGCAGTTGCTGCAGCAGCAGACAAATCCATAGTAGATTTGCATGTGGGCATCACAGGATACTGCAATGCAGCATTCGAGTAATTCCCAAAAGAGGGTCTCTGGTACATTGCGGGGTGGCGGTAGGCTCCATCATAACTCCTAATACCAGATGAAAGACCAGAACGGAGATGGAGCTGGCCAGCAACCTTGTCCATGATTGTAGGGTGTTGGACCTGATCAACCATGTTTGCTTTCCTGAAGAAAGTATCAAGGTCAAATAAATTCAATAAATTTAGCAAATCTGATCATAACAGCATTCAGCAAGGGCATTCACTAAACCATGAGTATTGGCTATGAAAGAGGCACAACTTATCAAAACCATTTCAATACTGATAAATCTAGCACAAAGTTTTCTGTTTGATACAAGGAAAAGGTAAGGTCTAGCACACAGTTTTTTTTGATAGACAAGGCAAAGGTAAGGCATACAGAAATTTAGGAACAGAAATCATTTGGACATCCAAAAGTATAATAAAGAAAGGAACTTCAATATATCAATAGTAATAAAAGCCTATGGACACCAGGGTACAAGCAACGCATGGTGGTAATCAGAATATTGAGTTCATGGAGATTAGTATGAGAAAAAATTGTCAGATACAAGACCTTATGCAGTACCATCCATAAAAGAAACACTCCTATTTATTTGGAATACAAATTTTCAGTTACAAATTTCCACAATATAGTTTAGAACTAGTATAATCAATACCATTCATAATGCAGGAGGAAAAAAAGAAGCATCAATATCATTCATAATCACAAAACCACACGAACAAAGCAAAAGATTATTAAACCTTTCTCCATTTCTATCAAATAAATAAATAAATAAATAACAACAAAAATCATAAATCTCCCTTGAAGGAGAACAAAAGGATCAGATCTCAAACGCTAAAAAGCTGGGAAAACAGAGCCACGATTATACACCGATGTGAAACTTCCAAAAGAACAAGCAACACTTAGACAGAAAAAACAAAAGAAAAACACAAAAATAAATCAGAAACCAAAACAGATCTACAAAACAAACTCAGATTCATATTCAACAATAAAACAATGGCAATCTCTAAACTCTAAAAAAGACTAGATTTTTGAGGCCCATTGAAAGAAAAAAAAAAAAAGACCCATAATTCTAAATAAAAAAAAAATAGAAGACCTTCCTTCATTCTAAAAACCCACTCAATAACAGATTCAGCTTACAGATCAAGCCAATAGGGATCAGAACACACAAGAACAAACCGACATAGATCTATTACTTGATCGGATTCAACAGCGAAACACCAATGCCCCAAACAAAAACAAGACCAAAACGAATCGGATACAACAGTAAACAGAATTCACACCAAAACATGGAACCAAAAACAGCATATAAAACATCAAAACCGAACAGAAAGACAGCATCATACGGCGACAGATCTAAAGATCGAATCGAGAAAAGAATAACAAAATTGTTCAGATCTTGAGAGAGTGAAAGGAAGCGAAGGAAGTAGAGAGAGAGAGTTTTACCTTTCACAAATCAAAAGGGTATTGAAAATGCGAAAGGATGGGAGAGAGCGAAACACGGCGTGCTTTGAACGGAGTGAAATAGAGAATAGTGAAGCCTTTCTTATATGCGACCTAGGTCTACTTGGAGCTCAGCACGTGGGACACGTGTCTTGGTTTGATTGGTTCGCACCAAATTGGCCATGATTCCGAACCTAATCACCGTCCATATAGTCCTTGGCGCTTGGAAGCTTACAAAGTCTAAAAGTGACAATTGAATTATAAAAAAAAAAGTCTACCTTTATATTTTTATGATCAAATACATTTTTTTTTTATGTTTGAATTTAATGTTATGTGGTTGATTTAAGTAGAAATGAGCCTAAATTTCTTAAATAAAGTCTCAAATTTTTTTTTATAAAAAATTATTTTTGGAGGTGTTTGTTTCACCAATTTTGTTAAATTTTTTAAAATCTTATTCTTCAAAATATTAGATGGAATAACTTATCTAGGTATTTTAAGAAAAATATGCTTAATTTTTTTTTAAGTAGACCAAAATATGTTTAGTTAATTGTTAAAATTGGTTGAATTTTTTTTTTATATTCCTGAAAAAGTATTTATATGTTTGGTTCATATTATCTATTCTAAGATACATTATATTATATTCTATATCAAGTTATCAACAAACAAATTTTTTTAATGCTACTTGTGAGGTCATACATTGCAATTCCCAAATTTCAATATAAAACAAATTTATCATAGCACAACGATTATTTGGTAGCAATATATAGTTTTGATAGACAAAAGTTTTCATATGTGTTGTTAGATAAATACATGAAATAAAACATCTAAAGCTCATTTCAGCTAAAACTTATCACACCAACTACTTACGGTCTTTTAAAATAACCTCATGCATGCTTATATCAAAGAAAAATTCAATTTAATGATAAATGTTAAGTAGTGGGAATTTGCTATATCTACTATATTATATATATATATATATATAATAAGATTTTATTTTATGGGATGATATCATCCTATATTTTTTAATAATTTAATTAATACAAATTTTATATTTATTCTATTTTATTTTATTTACAATAGAATTTTAAACTAATTATAGTACCTAAGAATCATATGAATTATTTATTGATACATTTTTAACATATATTCATTAAAATGTAAACTAAATAATTAATAATATATTAATTATTCAAATAATATTAAAAATTATTCTTATAAATTATAAAATGTAAATTTAATACCTCTCCAGGAAATTAAACAAATAGAATCAAAGATAGGTGGAAAGAAAGTAGGATAGTGAGAGTATAATAGAATTTTGACATAATATATATGATTTTTCCCCTCCTTTTTTGGGAATAAAATCAATATAAACATGGAATTTTCATTTTTCTCAAAAATAAAATATATTCGAAAATGTTTTTGATACCTTCCAATAAACATGAGAATATATATTCTCATTTTTACATTTCCAAGAATCCAATAACATTTTGTGAAACAAATGTGTCCTTAGACTTTTTTTTCCCTTTTCAAGTTCATTTTAAATAATTTTTACATAATTATCAACAAGATTCTAAAATATCATCTAAGATTTTATTTTATTTTTCTGATAAAAAAAATGTGTATCACCTAACATTATAAGACGTATATCCAACATAAACATATCAATTACCAAATATTTAAGAAATAATATTTTTGCTATATGTATATTACATAATTTTATAAAAATATATACATAACTTTCCCTTTTCAAGTTTACTTTAGATCATTTTTACAAAATCATTAACAATATTCCAAAATATTACCAAACATAAGTTTCAAAAATTAGATTTTATTTTATTCC
>PYAF01003772.1:199871-216170 GCA_007407185.1 Glycine tomentella
CGGGGCCCCCCCCCCCCCCCAACAAGCACCCCCCAGCGAAGGGGGAACCATATGAAGTAAAAATCCCATGTACAGTTCTGTAGAGTGGCAATAAGGGTGACTTATCTATCAACTTTTCCACTAGCCACAAGTGCTTTTTTTTTTTCAAAAATAGTATTTTTTAATAAAAAAAACTCATTTTAATCATTTCCATTAGTTCTGGGATTTTAATTGATTATATATGCTTTAGTGAGTTACTCATTATAGTTACTTTATTAGTGATTTTATCCTTTCACAAAAATAATGGAAACTCCATAATAGAAATGTAATGCTTTCTTGGTTTCCTGTGGTCTAGGGAAGCAAGGAAAGATTTGGGCCAAATTTTATTGAAAACTTCTTCACTCAAAGAAAACAACCATCAAAAGTTTGTGATTCACATTTCATGGTAACATGCAAAAAAAGCACATCAACCAAAATGAATTATACAAATATAACAGAATTTCTTCAATCATCAAGAATTTGATTACCGTTCATTATCCACACTTTAAGGTTATTGCACAAAAATAAGAATGCCATTAGATAGCCTCAATTATAAGCAAAACAAGTTCATTTGACTGAATTACCCTTCATTAAAAGATTCAAACTATCATTATGATTCTATTGATCTTCTCTCACTCATAAATATTAAGAGTAAAGTTAGAAAAAAAATTGTGCTTCAATAATTAGCTACTGGTATATATTTTAATCAACAATCATAATTTAGAGGACAAGCAGAAGCAACATAGCTATATGCAATCTAGATTATATAAGGCACCTAAAACTAGTGTACAAATATATAATCTAGATTATATAGGCAAAAGTAGCATAGCTCGAGGACTCTGCTGAGAGGGACGTCGCCGAGCGGGATGAGATGATATTGCCATGTATAGACCAAGAAATTAGAGATTTGCATATGCTACAAAAATTGTTCCATCCTGAAACTGCATACAAATAGGCAAGTAAAGATAAAAAAAGTAAAATAAAATCGTTAAATATCATATGACAAACTACTATGTATCAGTTACATGCAAATTGGTCAGAATGAAGCCAAGATAATAACTTATAACTTGGAAGACTACTAAAATATAAATTAAAATTAGACATGAGATTTGAGAATTAGCCATACATTAAATAATTTATACTAGTTGTTGCTACTATGGCAATTTATATCCCATAATTTTATTTTAAACTTGACAGTTGACAACTGAACCTGATTCGATAGTCATATTAGTTGTTGCTAAAATAAAAATTAAAACAATGGATAGACAATTCATCTTATGAGAAGAAAAGCAAATGCTCATGAATATGAATATGAATATGAATCACAAACCTGTATAGATCCAGCTCCTTTAATTTTGAGCAATGCATGCCAACATAGGTAAGTCCTCTGTCAGTTATGTTCAGGCATATTCCTATTTTCAAGTTGGAAAGCCTAGAACAAGAAGAAATGGACATAAGACCTGCAGAAAGACAAGGTAAGTATAGTAGCTGATGTGGTATTTGATGTCTTCAAAGAAGAGAGACAGGCAAACCTTCATCATCAATTTCATTATATGTTAGGTCAAGCTCCTTAAGATAATGGCATTTCTCTCCACTCAAGACAAATGCTTCACTTGGAACTAGTGTACATGACTCCATTTTGAGAGAAGTTAGACCTGTGCATAAATTTGAAATGTTGGCAATGGAACATCAATTATCTTGGGACAACACATATACACATCTATCTAAGAAATATACCTACATAAAAGCTAGTTAGCAACATGAGTAACAAGTTCATTCAGAAGATGAACAAGTCCAATCATATCGTCTTTGTTGAGTGCAAAATAGAAGACATGAAAATCACATACCTTAGCAAAGTGAGCATGCATTAGACATGCTTAAAGATAAGTTCCTTTTATTGCAAGTTGAAAGGATATAATAATTTACCACTTTGGCACGCTCTGAAAAGGAAAACAAGAAGGAACAGTCAGATTCCAAACATGATAACTAAAAAAGAAAACAAAAAGTAACTTCTACAGGAATTACAACCTTGCTACACAGCGAGCAAATAGAACTTCTGGACTCTGCCTTATCTCTAGAGTCATCTTAGAAATTTCAAGGGAGAGCTCTGCATGTTCAACTTAGCAACATGACTTGCTTAGTTCCTTGGTTTTTTTGTACTGAAAGAAGCCATATATATCAAGTTTAAGAAGAGCATAAGGATACTTACTTTTTAACCAGGGTGCTTATCCAGTTTAAGAAGAGCATAATAGCCTCGAAACTCTTTGTTCATATGAAGTTTTGTTCATATGCTCAATATTGAGATGAGCATCAAAGCCCTTGAAAATCCTTCTCCTTTAGCGTATTCACATAATTCATGCATTTTGCAATGATACCTGATTTTATCTGAAATCACATAAATCATCAACTTCATTAGCCTTTGTAATCATCAGATACTGCTTTGAAACAAGCCTCTAACTCTCAGGACTCAGATCATTACTTCAATTTAGTAAATTTTAAAATACTCTCTCTCTTTGTTTCCAGAAAAACCAAAAGAGCATACTACAATTCTAATTCCTTAACAAGGTATCTTTTCCATTCTAAAAACAAGAAACACAAAATTGGGTTTGAGAGAGAGAAAAGTAATAGTATACCATAAGGATTACAATAGTGAAGGCAGCAACACAAGCAATGAAGACTTTCTGGTCATGGTCACAACAGTTCCTGAGCTCCAAGTTCGGCATACCTGACCAGGGTCTTTAGGGAATATATATATATATATATATATATATATATATATATATATATATTTAGCATTTGTTTTATATAATCCAGGAATAAAATTGGGTTTTATTAATTGTTACAGCTTCTAACTTGTTATAACGTGTTATTCACTAATGTAACATAAGTTAGGAATAAATTGTATAACCACCAAAAATGGTGAAATATAACCTGATTTGGGTGTTTACAGCTGCATGACTTTCATATTCCCTTTGACAACCTGGTGCCCTGCATTTTTGTTGTCATATAAGCAATGATTATCAAGAAAGAATTTAAAGGCATAAGTCATACTACAAACATATTTTATTATACATTGTTTATCTACTTCACCTCACATCCTAGATCTTAACTGTGCCATCCTCTGAACCAGAATACATCCAATTAAAAAAAAGCATTCTTGATAAATTAGTTGCAAGTAACAACTACTGTCTAACAATAGACACACATAAAAACATTGAAACATAAAACTTAACCATTGTTCTTCTCTAAATTTATCCTTTATTTGGTAAATCCTCTAGATTGTTTTCTAGCTTCAATGCTTAAAGCTTTATGTGTAGTTCATTTGCCTCAAGTTGTAAGTTTTCACGGAAATGAAAACCACTCGACCCTTAATAGTATAGACAATCCAACTACATTGCTACTTCTATCTTTTGTTTCACAGTGTGGAAAGAAATTGAATAAGAAATCAACTAAAAGCAAAGCTCCATGACCCTACAATGATTAAAAACCCTTCCTAAACAAAAGATTTCAAAGCATTACTCACTAAGAAATGCTTGAATTTGACATCCATTTCCAATCAAAATATGTGATCTTCACCAACGAAGCAGAAATAACTTGTTAAAATGTTGATGCCTTTTTGTTTTGTTTTGTTTTCCTGAAATGAAACAAAATTTAAAAAGAGGAAAATCATGATAAACAAATCTACATTAAAAAAATCAAACAATACTTAGCAGCATGAGAATGAGGAATAGGATAAAGACCAACGCGATGAGCCAAGTCGGAGACCTTATAGAAAAAACAGCATTAGAAAAACAAATGCAAAAGAACTAGTTTCTAATAAATATTGAAATAGGAAAAAGGAGGCATCAGATACCAGGATCAATAATGCTAAGGCAACACACACTGTAATATTTTCCATATGCAGTGCCCAAATCTACATTATCTATAAACAACAAATATTTAGTTAATGAGACAGAAATATATCAAAATTCCAAAAATCAAAAGTGTCTAGGACAAAGGAAATTATTATGCTTCCAATATCATATGTGTTGTATCTATCAAAATACCAATAGCTATAAACTTCCATCAGCTACTATAAAATATAAACGCAGGTCATGTAAATTAGTCGACAAAGGAAATTAATCACCAAATGCTTAAAATCCAAGTCCAATAAAACCAGTTTTCAAGTTTTAATCCAGGACATTCTAATCATATAACTGACTCAAGCATTTATTATGCTTTCTCTGAAACCGAGTTAAAAATCCATGCATGGCAGATTACTTAAACTATAAAATAAATCAAAAACTAAAGATTTTTCCAACTCTCATTTTAATTCATATTAACATAAAAATAAAAAGAATGAGAAGGAAAGAAAAGCATTAGATTAAGAACTTACTCCCATTGTAATGATGAACTCCCAACCTTGGCCAACATAGCATAGTATTTAATCTCTGACTTCCTCAAAGGGGGGCAGTTGTTAGCAATGATAATCAATTTTCCTGCAACGAAAATCAACACCATTTTTTTCATATCACCATTAATAAAAAAAAAATTACACAACATTCATAGAGATCAAGTTAATTAAACAAAGGTTAAGGTCTCTTATCAGCTTCTTCGTCGGAAAATTAAATCTGAGATCGTCGGAGAGATTAGAGAAGGCGAAGTAAGAAGAAGAAGAATGCTTCTAGATTCGCGAGTTACATCAATGATTCCAGAGCTGCTACTAAGAACCCTAACTTTCGGCACTGAATGAACCCTAAATGAGAGCTTTCTACGATTCTATAGTTTGGGTACTGGAGTGGGTTACTACAGAGTTGCAATTTTTTTAAAAAATAATATATTGGTTAGTGGTAAAATTATCACTGTTAAGTAACACATGTAATAGGAGGTGTGTGTTAACTTTTTTAAAAAAATTACAACATTTGTGGCGGTTTATGGAGACCGCCAAAATTAAACCGCCAGAAAAATACTATTTTTTTGTAGTGAGTATATCTTGTTTTGTTGATAGCTTAATAAATGCATCCACTTTTATTGGAAAATGAGTGTATGTCATTAATAGACATCATAATTAATTAAGGGTATAAAGAAAATTTAGTAATAAAGTAGTTATATGTTTCTTATATTAGGATCAAGAAAATATTGTCTTTTGTTTCTTATATATACACTCCTTCTTTGATATCAAATATAAGAATTTTTTTTCTTGGTCTTAAATATAAGAAAATTTCAACTAATTTTACTTCATTCAATACTACTATGTCTAAAATAACCTTCATTTAATTAAGGTTTTAGTTCCAATGGCTCCTTTTTATTTTTGTAACACTGCGTATTTCATAATGTCTGATTAAGTGTTTTAATTAAATTGCAATTAATTTAAGTACTTGTAATTAATTTATTAATTATGAGATGATAATTTTTTGTGGTTATATTTATGTTTATGCTTAAACATGTTGTATGTGTGATTAGTTGGTTTTTAGAGTGTTTGGGCCTAGATGAGTGGGCCTTGTGTTATGGGAATGTGGTGAATGAGTTTAGGAAGTTGTGGGGTGTAAATAAAGGGAATGTGAAGAATCATAAACCTTCCCAAAACCCTTGTATAATCTAAATTAACTTCCTAAACACACCTTCTTGTTTCCTTCTTCTCCAAGAGAGCTCTCTCTTTGGAAGCTTGGATCCTTGATTTATCTTGTTCAAGAGAGCACCTTTCTTACTTCTTTTGTTGTTTGTGGCTGTGTACAATGGTAAGAATCCTCTTTCCCTCCTATGTGATGTTCCATTTTTGTTTTCCTTCATAGAGCACCCATGGTAGTTCATGAAAGTGCTCATTTTTGGGATTCTAATGTTTTTGTTTATTGATGGGTTTTGCGTGTGTTGTGGCTGAGTGGTAGTGGAAAAGCTCTCATGTTGGACCCAAAGCGCTCTCTTTTTCTCATTTTTCCTCTCAAAGATTTATTTCTGGTTTATAGAGGTAAGGGAAGTTTATCTCTTTTCTTAATTTCTGATGTGTTTTTGCTATAAGAATAAATACTCATTGAGTGTACTGATGAATTTGTTGTCATAATTTGAATGTTGATGATTTGTGGATGAAAACACTTGAACCTTTGATGTGAGTATATTGATTTGATCATTTTGAGTTGTTATAGATGAAATTTATTGCTTAGAAATATCTCAAAGGTATTTTGAATTCGTTATTGAAGCTTTTTGGGTTGAAAGGAATGATTTTGGTTTTGGATGAAGGATGAGATTTTGGTGTAAAAATCATGTATTTTGTAGTTTAGAATCATTTTAATCAATCACACTATGTGGGAATTGATTAAAATTGAGCTACGAAGATTGATTTTGTATTTCTATTTTTTTTGTAATCTGATACATATTTAAATCGAGCCAAGAACTTTATTTTTACTCGAGCTCTATTGTAATCGATTACAACAATGGCCGAAACTCAGCTATAGAGTATGAATTTGGAAACATGGTCTGCATGAAAGTTGTATCCATGGATGTTAGCTAAATAATGACTTTAGTTTCACTTACAAATATTGGGTATAACTCTAGAAAAGATCAAATTAGTGAACAAAGGTCAAGTTGTCAGTAATAAGTAAAAGTTTTATATAAATTGTAATTTTATACAAAGTATACTTCCAAACTAGGTCTTTGGATAAACGTAAAAGTTGGATATAATCTTCTTAGATTTCAAATGAGACAAGAATTAACTTAATTGAGTTAGTATATATTTATTTATCATGTTTATAAGTTATGAAGAGATAGGTGCATAATAGAAAATAAAGGAAATGGTAACCTAAAAACTTATGAGATATTTTGATAACCTTAAGCATGAGGTATAGAGTTGTTATAATGGTAGAGTGATGCATATCTATGATGCATGGTTTGGTTTATGATTTTATCGTTGCAAATTTATCATGTTGTTGAGAATATTATATTGATGATGAAATAATTATGTTATGAATGTCTTTAGTTGTATTTGTTTATTTCTTGATGATGATATGAAATATGGATGATATGATATTGTTTTATGATTAGAGTTGACTTCAATTTGAGATCATGAGATTCATATATGAGTTTTTGATGAGTTGTTTGTAAGAATTCAAGGTGTTGGAATGTCTAGCTATGTTTATTGAAATACGTGGGTTTATGAGCATGATGAACATATAAATGGTGAATTTGTGATATTATAAACTCTTATGGCATTGAGATTGGTGAATGAATTTTTGATGATGTATGATATTGATTTGAATGATCATAACAGGCATGTATTGATTAATGACATTGCATGTGAGTAGGCACCTAAGTTGGGGGTGCTAAGAAGGTCCTCAACCTAGTGTTAGAGGTTGTCGATGTGGGCTAACAGTGAAAAGGCTTATAAAATGGATAGGTGGGCGAATCCTTAAATTGTTACTTAAGAATGATGTGTTACTTGATGAGCGATGAAAACACTTTGATTTTGATGATTGATGGATTGATGATGACGATGGTGTATGATGATTGAACCTTTATGTAATAGTTGAAGAATTGATGAATATTATGTAAGGCCCTATTATTAGAATTCTAAGACTTATGTTTTATGTATGATTTCTACATGTTATGCTATATTTGGGATGATAGTGAATCTTGCTTTAACTATTAAGTTGTATACTATTTTAGTATGTTTGTTTTTTATAAGCTTATCCTTGCACTGTTGCATGTGTGGTTAGTGCCGGTAGTGATCTTGTACTGTCATATGTGTGAAGTAGATGGATAAACAGTGGTCCGATGTCTTTGGAGATTTCATGAATATGTGTATCTGGATGTGAAGATGTGTTATCCATTTTTGTTCCTTTTTAAAGTTATGTGTAGTGTTGACTGACTTGGAGTTTTAGTTTATCCTTATAGTGTGGTTTATGTATATATGAATGTTTTGAGGAGATTTGAGTCACTATGATGATGTATATATATATCATGTGATGTTTTATTTTGGTGTTGTGCAATTAGCCTTTGGTCTTTGAGATGCAAAAAGTTTACAAATACTTTCATCAATAAATTAATTGAAGAGTTTTAAGTGGATTAAAATAAAGTTTTTCGCTTAAGTTAGTTCTTAATTCCATATAACAGTGGTGGGTCGTTACATTCTTGGTATCAAAGCCCGTTATGTCTTAGTCCATGCTTTATAAAGTATATGTTGTTAGAGAAGTCTACAAGGAGTTGCTTGATAGAGGAAGTGTGGAAGATGCAAAATTCTTTGACCTCTTGTGGAAGTACCGGTACCCTCAAAGATCAAAGGCTTGGTGTGGAGATTGGTGCATAATCGGCTTCAAACCAAGGATAATTTGAAGAAGACAAATATCATTCTGAATGGCACGAATTTAAATTGTGTTCTATGTAAATCTTGTGTGAAACATCTATTCTTTGGCTGCAAGTTTTCTCATTACTTATGGGCAAGGTGCTACCAATGGTGGGGTAACATTCGGGTATTACCGGCAGATCGGATTACACACTTTTGGCAACACCCTGGGATGGTTAAAGGAAGGAAGCAACAACTGGCATGGTGGATGGTTTGGGCTGCTGCGAATTTTTGGTCTATTTGAAAACTTTGGAATGACATCATATTTAATAATAACTCATGCGATTGGTGGATGCTAGCAGATATTGATCATGGAGCTGGGGCAGGATACATGTCAAAGGCTTTGACATGTCTCTATATGTGTGAAAACAATTAGAATAGGTATTCTTGGTTCTACTTTAGGTACACATGTTGGTTCTCTGTTGATACAATTGGGATATTCATGCATTTGTATTTTGATAAGCCAGATGCACACATGTTGATGTTGTAGTACGTGTTATTGGGCTTTAGGTAGGGTGATCTGTGACCAAACAAAGTAGGGGCGTTTGATTCCTACTCCAGACAAATTTTTAATACATCCAACATAAATAATGTAATATCGATTTTGTCAAACTCGTAATCTCTCAATACGTTCTAATCAACAGAGCTAATAGGTCATTTATGTTATATAATAATTAATGTCACTATATATAACATTAAAATTTCTAATGCATATTTAATACATATATAAATTTACATAATAAATTTTATAATAATTTTTTTATCGAATAATGTATTTTTTTACGTATGTAAATTTTAAATAAAAATCATGGTTTAAATAAAAACCATAAGTTTGAATATAAATCATAGATTCATATACCTTAAAAAATTTAATATTATAAAATCATAGGTTCATATACATTAGAAATTTATATATATATAAATACATTATTAGATAAAAATTATTTGTTATTAAATTTATTATGTAAATTTATATGTATATTAAACATGCATTAGAGATTTTAATGTTATACATAGCGATATTAATTATTATTTAACATAATTGATCTATTAGTTCAGATTATTAGAGTGTTATGTTAGTAATGCAAAGGTCACATGTTCAAGACCTACCGATTGACACTTCTTGTGGCAAACTTTATTCCTAATTAATGTAATCTTTTTTGTTGGGTAAAAGAAAAAGGAAACCTCACTTCATCTCAAAAGCAAGTTTGTATATGAACATGCATTGGTTTTATTTCAGATGTAAACCAAATGTCTTGAAAAGGGCTGAGGAATTTTGCTTCGACCCAAATCTCAGAATTAGCATATATGTACAGTGGCGTACGACCTATTGTTTTACACTATAAATCAATTCCTACAACAGACACATTATAATGTGAAATTTGTAATCAGGATTAATTTGGGTACATTCAAAAGGAGGAATCAAAGGGAAATAATTTTAATTAAATTCCTAATACATTCTCAAAATGATTTTCAATAGAAGCTTTCTATTATTGATTTCTTAACTTGTATATTAGGACATTGGTCATCAAGACTCTTACATTTAACAATTCAAAACCAATTTTACCCAACTTTAAAATAAATATATACTTAATCAAGTATTAAGGTGAATATTTCCCAAGTTACGTGAACTTCCTTTGTATTTTGTATGATAAGAAATAATGAGTTTAACTTCATTCTTAAGGAAATTTTCTTTTGATTTCATCTTTCTTCTGTTTTAGCTCCTTACGATTTTGCAGTCCACAGTAATACTATATTTGATGACAAAGTATTAGTGTTCAAGTTTGAACTGCTTGGTTGGTAAAGCCACATCCAATATGAATCAAACAACATCAAGGTCATTTACCAGAAATCAAGCTTTATCTCAAATAAATGCATCCAACTTTAAGTGGATATGGTTAATAACCAAAAATCTTACCTACCTTTTAGTCAATTAACCTTCAATGTTGTAAAATATACTGGTTTAATTAGAAACTACTGAGTAGCCAACCATATTGTTTTGAGATTTGAATTCAGATTATAAACATTAGTCAAAAGGAGTATGGAAATGAATCCCTCAAGAGGTCACTGACCTAGAGGAATTTTTCTAGTCCCTGATATTTCATCATCCTATCCCAAATTTCATTGATCACAATCCCAATGTAGAAATCAGAAATTGAATTTTCCATGGAAGTATCTCCAAAAACAACTTGAAACTGCCACAATTCATCCTAAGAGCTTTCAAATTTCAAGCTACAACAAGTATTAGATATTTAGATTCAACCACAAACCAACAAAATTTAGACCTGCAACCGCTAGTCTCTAATTTCTACAACAAAAAATTCACACAAGGGATTCCTGAAAATTTCGAAGAGAAGCTAATTGAACTGGGAACACAATTATGCTAACATGTAGTGAAAATTTCTAACCTATTGTAGGACACCATGCTTTGCATAGAACAAATAATCATTACCTAATTCCAGAGGAATATTTCTAATTTAAGCCTTTTCCTCAACCTACCCAAAATATCATTAGTCATAATTCCAATTTAGAAATTAAAAATATTTATTTTCCATGAAAAAAGTCCAAAAACATCATAAATTGAATTTTCTAAGCAACAAACAACTAGAATAATGCTGTCAAATTCAACCATAATCCACGTAAAACTTAGACTTGTAAATGCTAACTCTATTTTCTCAGTTAATCACATCATAAATTGAAAGTTTCAAATTGAAATAGGCTATACCAAAAATTCAAGTAGTAAAAATCCCAAATTTATCAAAAGAAGTCATCCTAAGGACACCATCCTCTTCGTAGAATAGAACAGATCATCATTACCTAACTCTAGAGGAATATTTCTAATTTCAACCTTTTCATCTCCTACATGTAATTTCATTACTTAGACTACTAATTTATAATCAGAAATTAAATTTTCCATGCCAAAATATTTTGAAAACCCCAAAATTTGAATTTTCTATGGAAACTCGAACATTATTTAGTTTTTCAAGCTACAAACAACCACAAGAACACTCACAAATTCAATCACAAATCACACACAACTTAGACATGCAAGTTGCAACGGCTACAATCTATTTAAACCCCATCAGAAACCACCTAACAGTTCCAAATTGAAGCCAACTATACCAAAACTTAAATCAAGTAGACAAGTATTAAAAATTTAAAATATATCAAAAGAAACCATTCTCATCCTCTTAATAGATAATCAAGCATTACCTCTACAAAATATAAATCACCAGAAGTCAACTAAAAAGACCCCACAATCTTAAAAGACTCATGAACATGCCTATGTCCTTGTCTCTATTCCACTTAGGAGTGGGGGCATTGACAAAATGTGCATAGAGCTTGTTCTTAGCACATGTAATTGAGATCAAGCTATGAGTACCAACTCCATCAATCTCATACACATACTACAACTGCCCCTTATCATCCTTCACCTTGTTAGAGGTCACACTCTCAGCATTAGCAATCAGGTCCTGCAGGTCCACATCAGATAGTGCCAAGTTGTTCAAAATCATATCTTTTGGTGCAAGTTGGTGAAATCTTGTGAGAAAAGTGAGGTACTCTTTCTTTGACTTCTTCTTTGGGTTGTAAAACTCACTATCCATTCCATTGGTACCTATCATGCACAGATACAATACGTGTATCAGATACATATTTAAGATACATATCTAGATATGTATAAAGATTCATAAAACATAATCAATATATAATTGCAATTCAACAAATATAAATTAAAAACATACTTAATTTTCATATCAGACATCCCTAAAAAAACTATAAATATTTTTCATCATAAATTAATTCCTATTATTTACAAATAAGAATAATACTACCAACTTCATTCCTTCTTGAAATCATCCATAAAAATATAAAAAAATCAATTTTGGTTCATCAATGAACAATGCTTTCATTTTTCTACATTATACATGTCTATATATCTCATGTAGTTATATTGAATTTTTCATAATTTTTTCATAAGCTTGGATACTTAGAAGATACGTATTGGTGAAGTATATGAGAGTATTATATACATGAAGCAAATTAAAGTATCAGTGCATCATCAATAGATTGGTACCCTTCTTGACTTTAGACACCAACCGTTCCTTCTAGCCAACAGGCACGTTGTAGACATACTCAACAAAGTCCTTCTTGCTGGAGTTGCCACCATACCCGCCGTAGTTGGCGGCGGTGCCATAGTAAACTTGGTAGGAAGACTCTTGTGCTAAGAAGGGTTCTGGTGCTAAGGAGGGAGACTCTTGTGTCTATGTGATATGTGGAAATATAATTGATATTAAAATTAATTACAATGAAGATTTAATTCAAGTAATTAACGAAAATTTCAGTTATATGCATGTTATGTTATGTGATAAGTTTAATAGAAATTTGGGTTTCTTTAGAACATGATTTTTACACTATGTAAAATTGCAATGTGCAAGATTAGATTGTAAATTCAAAATGTGCATATTTACTTTGAACATGATTAATTGGGATTACTCTATGATCTATGTAATTAGCACAACGATCCATAATAATTAACTAGAGATGAAATAATTGTGATAAATGCAAATTCACCATTTATACGTACATAATCATACTTTAACCAATTGTAGCAAGTTTTTCAAAAGAAAAAACACTCAAAAAGGGCATGACTTCCATAGCCAGCCAAGGCACCCCATTATCCAAAAATTAATCTCACTTAGCTCCTAAAATCCTTAGAATATGTAAAACCCCTTTGGCCAATATATTATACCCACCCAATGTTGACTTATGCTAACCATTTTTCAAATGGAAAAGAAAGGAGAGAAAAGCCCTCATTGTGTTGGTTTGTGTCGTGGAGAAAAGAGAGAAAGGAGAGTATTGCGTTGATTGTTGGTGATGTTCCTACTCAAGAGCTTGTTTGCTTGGCATTTGAGAGTCCTCGGACCTCATAACACCCTCTGTCTTCATCTTTTCATGCTAAGGTATGGAGGAGTTTATCCATTATTGCTCTTACTTCTCTCTTGTTGATGGAGTATTCTCCATTTAAGTGTGTTGTAGGAGCATAAGTAATTGTCTCTCCATAAATCAACACTTCAAATCAAGTTTCTTTTAGTTTTGTGCAAAGATTGTTATAGCTCATAAATCTTTGTCTTTTGGTACTGAATGGTATGGATAACATGATTTTTTGTGCATGAGATTTGATTAAAGTTGATTTGGAAGCCATTAAAGAAAAAGTATGTATATTTTTTAAGCTCTATAGAGTGATGACGCTTAAGCGAAGAGTTGCTCATACTTAAGCGAGATTAGTTGCAAAGGAAAAATGTGTTATTGGTTGTCAGGCTTAATCATGGGGAAAACTAAGCTTCAGCGAGATTAAGTTTATGTGTGGGTTTAACCAGGCTTAAGCGAGATTAAGCTTAAGCGTGGGTCAAACCGAACTTAAGGGAGAGTAAGCTTATACGTGCCGTTGAGTCAGACTTAAGCGCCAGAATGAAAATATACAAAGTTGTGTATGAAATTGGTGTTTAAGTGTGAAGTTTTGCAAAATGTGTTATGAATGATTTCCAAATGAATTTCAATTGGAATTTCCTTATTGTTTAAGAATTATGAAATGGCACAAATAGGTTTTAACGTTATGTTAGGAGAATCCATTTTTACTAAGCATTGATAAGTTAGGAGTTGAATTGAATTGAGTATGAATTTCTTGTACTTTAAATTGCTATTGTTGAGATGGGACTTGACAAATGTGATATTTAGGCAAATGGTGTGTTGGAAACCTTAATTGTCTGTGTGTTTGTGTATTGATGTGGTATTGTTTGATGTGATTGATTGGTGAGCAATGATCATAGATCCCTGTGATTGGGACAAATGAACTCCAATTGTGAGTACATTTGTGTGTATCTAGAACAATGTTTTGGGAGATAATAATACTCATTGTGAAGAACAATGAATCAACCTTTAATAAGAGTGTCAATCTAATAATTATATTGGAACATTAATTCATAGATACTCGACACATGTGGATGATAATTTAATTTGGATTTAGATGTTAGTCCTAGCCTTTGCTGGGAAGATAGAAATCTCGAGACCATAATAACTTAAAATATGAGAGGGTGAAAATTTCCATAAGATATAATAAAATGTGAAAGTCATGAATGTGGGTCACGATGCGTTGTCGTGGTGCATGATGTTCATGTTTTCATGGATTGAGTTTGATGTTTGTAAAATCACACTTGTTGGTAATTATGGAGGGAGAAGGCAAAACCCTTTCCCATTTTGGTTATGGTGAGATCGTGTACATGGCATGATCATGATGTGGACAGCCTGTCGTTCGAGAAATATGATCACTTTGTGATCGCTAGCCATGGAGGAAAGCTTTGGAGAGGTTATGTGGGAAGCTTCGTGTGCTATGTATGTGAAAGACGAGGTAACAATAAATTGACCACTTGAGATGATAGGGGAGATTTGAATCTTTGTGTGATGTGTTGGTGAGCTTATGTTGTTTAGTTGACCGTCATTTGGTACCATTGACAGAGTAGCCCACTAAATATTTATAGGACAATCTCGATGGGAGAAGTCGTTGAAGAGTCAATTCTTAGAGATTTAATTATCACATAGAGTGATCTATGAGGATGGATCACTAATTTGTTATTTCTTGAGGGTATGACATCAAATTTATTATCGCATTTCCACATTGCTGACTTGACAAATACGAAACATAATGAATTAGTTAGAGTCATCCATTATACTATGGTGAAAATGTACTCCCAATAATCATCCAACTTAAATGATAAGGCTAATGAGTTATAGACGTTCTAATAATAACATATCCATGATGTGATAAATTAAGAGTAATACATAAATATATTTTTTTAAAATAATTAGTAAAAAATAAAAAATACTGATTTATTTATATGATCACGTGTACTGCAACATCTCGAAACAACACGTTTTTTGCGTAAGTGAGAGAGAGAGAGTGGTGGAGAGTTGGTTAAACACTCGCAATTGCAATTAAACGGACCCCGACACACCTCAAAAAAACCCTCGTACCAATTTCAAATGGGTCGCACCTGACCTAGGTTTCCACCTTCTCTTCCTTCATATCTTTGTCCCTTCTTCCCATTCCTCTTCTCTTCTCGCTGCCAACAATTCCTCAATTCTCACTCCATCATACACCATGTCCAACAGGTACTCATTTTTGTTTTTTATCCTTCCACCAATTCTCGCTTCGATCTCTTCGATTTCTCCCATGAGCCTCTTTTCGATTTTGCCTTTTTTTTGTCTGGTTCGTATGTTTTGGTGCCGGAAAAGATAAGAGAGAAAAGAAAGATAGAAAGGGTTTTGTTGTTTGGCGTGTTGAGCTGATTAACATTTTTGCTACTCTTTGTGTGTTGGGGGCACCGTGTAATGGATCATACAGGCCGTGTTCTTGTGCCTCTTTTTATTTATTTATCTTTTCATTTTACTGATTGTAAATGTTTGTTTCTTAAAAACAAAATCTGATCGATTTTCTGTTAAGTTGGGTTTGGGATCGTTGGTGTTTGATACGTACAAAGTGGATTTTAAATTTGAAGTTTAGGGTTTTTATGTTTTTGTTATGGTAACGGTTCATTTGAAGTGACTTGAAAATTGTATGTTGGAATGCTCGAATGTTTGTGAGCATGAGGATTTGGATTTTTGATGTATGAACTCCTTGTATGTTGTTACTTTTTCTATTGAGTTTTTGTGAACTCTTTCTTGATTTATTTATCAATTAATTTAGGGGTTTACTTATTTGTTGATTTTTTTGTAGACTTTTTCTTGATTAATTTATTAATTTATAATTTATTTGAAATTAATGAATTGTCTTAGGGTTTGCAAGTTCTATGCCCGTGGAGCATGTTTGAAGGGGGATCAATGTGATTTTGCTCATGAGAAAAAGGATGATGTGAGTTGTAACTCTAATTCTGGTTTTTGCGTACTATGTTTACCCCCTCCCCCCCACCCCCCAA
>PYAF01003772.1:216270-251312 GCA_007407185.1 Glycine tomentella
TATACATGAGCCTGCTGGCTATTTTAGGAAATATGGACAGCTAATTCTAAGGAGACAAATCCCTGTGATTATGGGATTGTTCCTAAATACAGAAACCTAGTATTAATAGCAAGATACAGCTGTGATACAGAATAAAATTACAGCAAGGATAAAATATAAAACTTCCTAAAATACACAGTGATCAACACGGTTTTGACAGTGTTTTGTTGACTGGTAACCTTTTGAGTTATGGTTAATAATCAAAGGTGATTTAGAGTGTGGTTAGTGGGGAAAATATATCCTTCCTTACCTCATCTCTATATCCTCACTCCTACTTCCAACCCCCACACAACAATCAAATACTCCCAAAACTACACAAAATGCATGCTCACACAGTATCCCAATATCTTGTGATGTTGATGTGTTCACTCTTCACATGTTCCTATTGATGAGTGCATTTTATGCAGGGTTAAGTTATTTAGGTGACAATCTGAATATTAATGAGAATAGAGCCGATTTGTGTTAATTTTTGAAATTTGAACTTTGATACTTGAAATTTGAATTTGCCTATTCTTGCCTTTATTTTCAGACTTATTGATTGCAAGCATTTTAACTTTGGAAATGGGAATTGTCCATTTGGGGCTAGTTGCTTCTACAAGGTACCCAAGTTACCATCCCTTTTGTCTCTTGCTTGCTTTAATATTTTCCTTGGTCAAATTTGATTACCATTGATGTTAACTAATTTGAGTAGCATCATTTTTAAGCAATGAATTGCACTCCTCCATGCTTCTCCTTTCACTTGAAGAATATTTATTAGATTGCATGGCTTATAGATAATTCATAAGTCGTCTCTAAAGCCTTGAATCAGTTGTTGAATTTGATTTTATTTATATATAAATCATATGTAGGCTCACTATCCATCTTGGTTAAAAAATCTACAACTTTGTTTTTGTCTTATCTACCACCAATATTTTTTTGTATTTATCTTAGTTGAGAGTTTGAGAAAAATGAGATAGGAATTTTTGAATGCAATGCTCAATTGGTAGTAACACTCAGCAAAGCATCTGTTTATATACATGATGAGTAATTTACAACAGAAGTTAAAATAAAACAAGTTTTAACTCCTAAGATACGATGAATCTAAGAATGTGATGAACCTTATGATTCAATGAATTCTAGTGATACATGGAAAGTGGAGCATTAATTATATTCTATTTCCAACACTCCCACTCTAGCTTGAGCATAGAGATCAAAAGCATCTAGCTTGTCACAGAAATAAGAAATCCCTTGTCCTTGAAGAACATTAGTGAGCATATCAGCCAATTGATTATTTGAAGTTAGCAAAAGATGTGCTAATTTCTCTGGAGTCTATCTTCTCAAAATATAAACGCAATCGATCTCTATATGTTTGGTGTGCTCATCGAAAACTGGGTTAGATGTAATATGAAGAGCTGCATGATTATCACAAATTAGTCCATAGTTCGAACCTAACAAAATGTTAGCTCTTTAATGAGTTGTTTATTTGTTTTTAGACATATTAGTTCACAAGTAGTGAGAGTCATAGCTTGATATTCTGCTTCACCTCTGGACCTTGCAACCACATTTTGCTTCATGAGGTTTTCCATGAAATGAGATTCGCTCCAAATAGAGCACAATATCCAAAGGTGGATCTCCTATTAAGCATAGGTAATAATCTCCTTATGCCCTCTGTTCTCAAACACTAATCCATCCTTTTACTAGTGATCCTCTAAGAAATATCAGAATTCTGACATCTGCATTCTAATGACCACACTTACAACAAAAGATGTCTGGTCTTGTTACAATTGGATAAGTTTAGCTTTCTGCCAAACTCCAATATCTACTTGGGTCAGAAAATAATTCTCTTTGGTCAGGAAGAAGCTTAACATCTTGATATGTGGAATTATCTAATGGTTTACAATCCACCATTCCATTTTCTTCAAGAATATCAAGAGCATAGTTTATTGGGAAATAACAATTCCAGACCTTGATTAAGCAACTTCAATTCCCAGAATATCTCAATTGGCCTGAGTCTGGTTTACCAAGAAAAATGTATGAATCAGTTTATAATTGGAAGTTCAAATACATGTACTAAAGCAAGCCATAGGCGTGTATTTGTTATTATGATGAAAATTTTAAAATCTTTTAGCATGCAGCAAGGATAGTGGTATTTCTGTGTTGCTATGATGCTACTAGTATTCTATCAGTGTAGGATTGCTGCAGAGTGGGATCATACCAGAGGGTTGAAGAGCAAACTGGCTTGCTTGTGAGATTGTCTTTTTTCTGCAAGTTGAAGCTCACAATTTTGTGGGTTCTGTTGCATGATCCAGTGCAGAGAAAACCCCCATTTCATGGGGTTTTGTTGCCTTAAAAAGCTCTTCTCTTCAAGAGACACCTTTCTTCCCCCACTCAGTTGACAGATTTGCAATACCTTTCCTCTCCCTTACAACACACAACACTTCTCTATTCTTTCTCTTCATTCTCTGTTTTTGATTTAATACCACTGCTGTCTTGATTTTTTTTTTCCACTTCGGATCTCTCTAAGGTCACTTTTGTTTGTGTTGGTTGTGTTACCTTTTATTTGGATTGGTTTCTAAAACTGACAAGTTGGGGTTGTTTTTTGCCTTTGAAATACAATCTCTAACTTTGGTTGCTCTTGTTCTCTTTCTTCTCCCCCCATCTTTTTTTATAATCATTGTCAAATATAAAATAGCAATTAAGATATTAATAATACAATAGCTGCATGATAAATATCTAAATTATTGAATTTTGGTATATTTGTTTCATGTATTTGTTACTTAAGTAGTTAAGTTATCCTATTTTTATGTTAAAATAATACACTTTTTATTTTTAGTAGGAGCTTACGATTCATGTTATGATCCCACAAATTACGATTTTTCACCCCCTTAAAAAACTTAAGTTGGGTCTTGATCTTGACAACCTTGGTTATTATAATTGGTGAAAATCTTTAGTTTGTAACCAAAGCTGATTAAGACTGGGGGTTTTCTTTTTGGTTAGTTTCAGAAGTTCCAGTGTTTGGTTTTTTAAATTTTGGGGAGAAGGTTGGTTTGGTTAATAGTAAAATATTAAAATCTTTTGCCATCCAACAAACCAACTGGTGTTTTTTTGTCTTACAATGCTTGTTTTACTGACATGCATTACCATGCTTGTTATAAACTTATAATATTAGGTACTAGCTTATGAACTACTTAGTTGTTACTACATTTTGTGTTATGTATTGTCTTCTAATAAAAATAGAGTATTGGTATAATCAGCTATGATTTGGAGCCATACTAGATCAGGATTTGTGGTTTGTTTCATCTGATTGGAAGTTCCCATGTTTCTAAAATTTAAGTAGTGGTTGTCTTGTTTCGAACTTGATGGGAGACATGTATGTACTAAATATAAAATGGAGGGGAGTTGTTAGTAGTTTTTCAATGACTTCCATTTAAACAACATGAAATTAAAATTATAAGGAATTAAGCTTCTGTGGCCAAGGTTGTTAAAATCGAGATTTTACCTAGGATCGGGAGAGTGGATGAAAGATCGTAAATTGAAGATCGTAAAATCGGATCGAGATCCTACCTACGTCAATACTCAATACCTAAAATTCCTATATATAATCTATATGCATAAAAAACTCAATAAATAAAGAAACAAACCTAGATTCATATATAAATTCATAAGTCATAACATAATATAAATTCATAAGTACATAACACAACACAATAAGAATCAAGCCAAATTATGAAGCAAACAACATGCCAATGTGAAATGAAGAACACATAGAAGCAAACAGAGTTTCTTCATAAACTCGGTTTCTTAACAAACCCGAGACAGGGAAGGGAGAAGGGAAGGAAAGGGAAACAGAGAAGAGAAAGGGAGAAGAGAAAGGGAAAGCACGAGCAGAAGCGGAAAGGGAGAAGGGAGAAGAGAACGAACCTGGGTCGTGTCGTGCAGTAGGGGGAGGTCGCGGTGTCACCGTCGTGGGCGTCGCGCAGCAGAGTGAACAGAGTTGAGGTCGCTGGGCAGAGGCGGTCGCGTTTTGCATTTCCCAAGCAGGTACGGTTGTGTTTTGGAGTTTCAAAATCGAACCCTCAGACTTAGGGTTTTATTTCAGTTGCTGAAGTGGGATCGGTGAGGATCGGAGATCCCACGATTTTACGATTAAAATCATGATCCTACACCGATTTTGCTCGTCAGTGATCACACAGCTGATCCGGATCATCCAACGCCGCAAAGATCGTAAAATCGTACGATTTTACGATCTGATGCGCGATTTTAACAACATTGTCTGTGGCTATGTTCTAAGTTTGATGTAAATACTAATAGACTTCAAAATATCCAAAATAAAGAGAAAGACTACTCACCTTTAGGATACTTGTGAATCTGTCTTTTGTTTTTGATATAGCTTCGATTTGTTTCTCCTTTGTCCTTAAATAATTTTGATATCTGTTGCTTTCAGCATACAGTGAAGCCCGGCTCTTACACATGGATATATCACAGGCCACCACCTCAGCGTAGACAGAATCATTTTGATATGCATGACATGTTGAACATGCTCCAGGATGTTGACTTAACAAGTGCAGAATATGTTTCCATCATGAGGGAATTGGACTTTTTTGATGATATGGATCCATTTGAGATGATGGTATCTGATAGGCTTGCTGGTGATTCAGGTCCTTGTTTAGGTCCTTTTGATTCTGATGAGGAGGACTTGGATATTTTTCAGATGGCTGCATTGTCAGAAGCGCTGGCTTCTGGTGTGGATGATTTTGGTCCGGAAGATTTCGGTGATGAAGATTTCAATCCTATGGAGGCTGCCTTGTTATCAATGATGATGCATTCTAATATGGAAGATGACGACGACGATGATGAAGAAGAATACAGTGATGAAGACTACTAGATTTACTTAGTTCATATAAAGCCCATCTATAAACCAGTTATTGAGGTAGTTTGCTTTGGCAGTATGGTATCCTATCATTTTGCTTTGAAAATTATTGGGGCAGGAACTTCAAGATTTATTCTTGCTTATTTTGCTTATACTCATGCCTATAGTATTTGTGATCATATGCCATTTTGTATATTTTCTAATATCACGCTATTGAAGGAGTTTTGGCTTGAGGGTTTTTCTTAGTCTTGTCTCACTCATTGCATGTTTTGAATTGTGATTGCGCTATGTATAAATATGGCTTGTTATTCTTGGTGTTGCAGGCATATGCGCCAGTTTCTTTTTAGTTTGTGTTTTGGTGGTTCGGTGAGCCATAGTTAAAATAATATTGAAAAAGATTGTTTAGCATTTATGAGTTTAGCATCATTTCCACTTTTCTTTTGCTTTTATATATATATATATATATATATATATATATATATATATATATATGTAAAATTACCATTTATTGAAAGCAAACTCTTAAAAACGATTAAGAAAAAGCAGGAGGAATTTTCATCTAAAAACACAAGATGGTTCAGTCTCTTCCCCATGCCACCCTACACGTGGGCTCTATTTTTTCCTTTTATTGGTTTCCAATACAATTCACACCTTAAAGTTTTTACTAAGCTCCAACATATCTGCATTAATAGTATCAATCCAATTTTATTACATTCAATCTGCATTGTTGAAGTACATGAGATTTTTTATTAAGCAAATTGTCAATTTAATCCTTTAAATTGCAATGGTCGGTTTTTGAAATATAAAATGACGAAATGATCTTTGAAAATTGTAAAATTTTACTCAGTCCTTGAAATTTTACAATTTTACTCAGTCCTTAAAATTGTAATTGTTGATTAAATTAGTTCTTGAAATTATAAAAATGACAAAATGAACCCTAATATTGTAAATAACCAACAAGTTAGCGCTTTCAATTTCATTATTATTTGGTGTCATCTAAAATCATTAATTATTAATTGGTATGATCTAATATCATTTAAAAAAAAAAAACTAAATTTACATGTTAAGTGTCTAAGTGATAGATAACTAGGCATGATAGATTAATTTCAGTTATCATCCCTCGCAAGTTGGTGCATGGTAGATGTCTAACATGTCCATCTTGGAGATGAAAGAAATGAAGGTTGAGGAGGTAGAGAGCTTCCATAAAGAAATTAGAAAGTTGACCTTGACAAAGTGACAAATTGTGGTTATGTAGAAGTATCATGACCTTTAAAATAATATCCAAGTGTGGCAATTCATAAGGTGCCAAAGCTTTATTTGTAACGCCCTAACTTTTGGTAATACTTATTTAAATTGATTAATAATGTTTCCAAGTGAAAACTTAATTTAAATCATAGAATTTAATTAAATGATTTTTTTGTGGTTTCATGTGAAAGTTTCAACAGTTAATTCAACTGAAATTCATACTACATTGTGAAATAGATAATGTAAGATTATACTATTATCTGTGAGTAGACAATCTCAAATATTTCATGAAATAATTATGATTAAACATTATTAATCTTTCGTGATTTTTTAAAAATAAATTGACATTGTGGATTAAAATACTATTTTATTTGGTGTCAAATGCATGCTTTACGAGAAGTTTTTCTAGAGTTGGAAAAATAGCATGGACCAATCCCCACCTCCATATAATGACTAATTAGTTTTCACATGTATGTGATTGACATCCTAATTAAGTCATTAAACTCCCAATTTTAGTTAACTTGAATTCTTTAACCAATTTGAAAACACCATTTTTTGAACCAATTTCAAGACTCTTATATATACGTCAAAAAGGAAAAAAAAAAATAAAACTCTCATACCTTGGTGGTGGAGATTCGTAGCTGAAAATTTAAAGGCACAAGGAGGTATTTTTGGCTCCAATCCTAGTGACTAAAAACCCTGAAAGGATAAACACTTAAGCCATTTCTATTCACTCTCATTTTGTGCATAAAGCTCTCCCTTTCCTTTACTCTCGTGTGTATACCCCTCACCATTTTCTCTAAATATTTTGCTTCTCCTCTCATCTATGAAGTTGACCCAAGGCACTTCTAGCCAGAGACCATTGTGCCTCAATCAAAGCTTCAACTTCCTTACTATGTGAGTAATTACAACCATTTTTTCTCAATCTATTATCCTCTATACTAAGCCTACTTCTACCTTTCTTCTCACACCATTTTCATCATTTTATTTCATAAAAGTCCTTGTCAAGTGAATACTTACCTGAGGAGGCATCAATACCTCATTTTCATCCTCTTTTTTTTCCTCATGGCTCTCCTAAGTGAGACTCCATAGACTTCATATGCTCATCATTTTTGGTAATGTACTACATCAGAGCGTCTTGCAAAGATGGTATTCTCTCTTCCTGCTTTGGCTTCTGATTTTGCATATATGGAGGATACACATTTTGATTCTGTCCTTGCCTATACCTTTGCTCCTTCATATCCTTCCAAGAGAGGTTGGGTGATTCCTCCATCCTTGGTTGAAAGTGCTAGCGTAAGGATAATATCATGTGTTCTATCAACCTACATAGCTTACATCTTCCAAGGCTTGGGCAAGTGCATCACTCACTCGGAACTCTCCTGCAGCATGAGCTTCCCCACACTTATCACAAGTAAAGGGTGGAAGTGTGAAGGCTAAAATCTGTGTTTGTACCTTCATTAGGATCACCATTTTCTTAGACAACATTTGGAACTGCTGCTCAATGTCTTAACTAGATGCATCGCCCTCCACCTGATTCGCTGGCCTCCTCAAAATACTCTCATCCCTAGAGTTGCTATAGGGGTTAGAAGACATGTTTTTAATGATCCATATGGCTTCTGAAGGTGGCTTAAGAATTAAGTTGCCCCCAACCGCGACATTGAAGCTTGTCTTGTTATGAGAGGACACACCTCCATAGAAAATCTGAACAATCCTTTATTGTCTAAAACCATGGTGTGGCCAGCTTTGGACATTTGTTGAAACCTCTCCCACGCTTCTGCCAGACTCTTTTGTCCCTTATGAGCAAAATTCTCAATGTCTTTCTGTATTTGATTAGTCTTCACCATAAAAAGTACTTCCGGAGGAATTTGTTGGTGTACTGATCCCAGGTGGTAATTATGCCTAGAAAGTGCACAAAGCCAATCCCAACTTTTCACGTTCAGTGAGAACATGAAAGAATCTAGTCTGGTGTACTCTGCAAGCACCCAAGGGTAACTAACATTACTAGCTAACCTCAAGAATCTCTCAAGTGGGACACATGGTCTTTAGAGGGTGACCCATGAAACTGGTTGCCCTTTATCATTTAAAGGAATCCATGACTCAACTCACAGTTGACTCCCTTATCTAGAGAGGGCAACAAAATGTTGTTGGCTACCCCCACTTAGGCAGTGAGGTACTCCAACTACGTAGACTTAGGTTCATTCAAGAGTTTTGGTCTTTGAGATCTAGTTAGCCTATGCTATCAACATAGGAAGAAAGATTAAAACACAATTGGGAGAGGCAAGTCAAAAATAAAAATATTTTTTTTAGAAAGCTCAGAAATTAAACAAATAAAAACAAAAAGTAAAAAAAAAAACCAAAAATTAAAGAAAAACAAAAACTATGACTACTATAAACAAAAATTGCTCATGTTGCACAAATTTAATTACATAGGAATTATGCAACTAGTGCTCGACAACGACACAAAAAACTTGATGCCTAACATATTTGTACAAGAACAAGTGTATCCTATACAGTAATAGTAATGGACTAATTTTTCAGATATCAAACTCAAGGAAAAATTGTGTTCCCAAATACTTAATTTTGTGGAAAAGTAAACAATCAGATTTTAAACCAAGAGAAATTGTGCACAATTGTTCCTTTAGGAAAAGTTAATATTAGAGCAAAAAGTTTAGTGTGAAACAAGTATTACGAGTAACTTGAGATTGTGACTTCACATGTACCCCTTTCCCCCAATTCTAATTCTAATAAAATCCCCAAATAAGTTCAGTTACTAGCACCTTTTAAATTCGTAATTAATAATTGGCCATAGTCAACAATGTTGTTCACCCTAATTTAATTCCTAATTCATCATGGGTGGATTAATTTAGGGAAAATGATAATTTTAGAGAAGTTTATTAAAATAGTTTAATCCGCTATAAATTCACACAATAATTTTGATCATGCAAACTGTATGAATTCTATCGTTTTCCCCCAATTCAGTTAATTACATGCAATTGATCGTAGACAAACAATTAACTAGGTATAGAGTGATTTGTTTTGAAAAGAAATATAATCAGAGAAGATATTCAACAAGGAATTTCATTAGGAATAGAATTGGGATATGAGGTACAGTTACATCACAATTTGGGCTAAGAGAAATTAGCTACTACTAGTCATGATAAAGCTAGATAACTCAAATAAAGACATAAATATTACAAAAGGGGAAGAAACGTTACAGTATTGAACCCCAATGTTGCTCTCCACGTCTCTTTGCAACTAAAATCCTCTCACACAACCTCTTTCTCTTAAAAAAACTCAAATTTGTGAAAGGAGTCAAAGATATTAAATAGAAAGCCTATTTCCCTATTTACAATGACCTAAAAATAACCCTGCCAATGAGGGCACACCACAACCATACTAATTTGACCACGACTGTGGTTCGTGCATACTCCAATTTTGGTCCTTGAGATCCTTTCTTGCCATGGAATCAACACACGATCGTGCTCAGAAACTTGACATTGATTTTCAATCCTGACTACTTTTTTCTTTGTTTGTGGTGGCTTTACCACAAAAGTGGTAGCTAGCACGACCACACTAATCCTTCCAAGACCATGGTTAGCAAGTTAGTGCTTTAGTTGCTCCAAAAATGCATGTTTTGCATCTTCTTTTTTTCATGTGAACCTCTTAAGCACCTTTCCTGCACAAACCAAACCAAACCATGAATTTACCCAATTAGGATATGGTAAAATGCATGAATTTAGCATGAAACTTCACTAAATAATATAGTCAAAATTTGGTTCATCACCTGTAAAGCTTCTTTTAAATCTCATACACTAAAGTAATATCCTCTATAACTATTATTAGTTATTTCAATTTTTTTGAATTCAAGTATTTTCCTAAATTGATAATTATTCTTGCTTTTATACTATAGGTAGTGGTCATATGCATTGACTTTACCTATTGAGTTGGACCCATACCTATATCACTCTGGATCATGATTTGAATGATCTGAAGTGCATATGTGATAATCTCCCTCCTGTCGAGTGATTGATGCAACTGTTGGTGGTCTTGTAAGTTTGGTAGATGGAGTAGTCTATGATTAATGTTTATTTTATGTAGCATCCATGTCGGGTTAGGTCCTATAGGAGTTAGCGGTGTATTTTCTATATATGCGTATGTCATAGGTGCATGTCCATTCCTTATATAAATCCTTGACGCTATTTCATTTACAACTTTGAAATAAATATGTGGTTTACTATCCACATACCTATGCCTCTTATATTCTATTTTTGTCTATCTTATAAATGTTATCATCTTTTAGGAAAGAAAAATATGTAATTTTTGAATAAATTGATTTATAATGAGATTTTTTGTAACATCGTATTTTCCTTTTTGCATGACGATGTGTTTTAATTATAAATGCAATAGAAACTAAATTTAAGTTATGGTTGGAATAATTGACTTAGTATATGTTGTGGTGTGTGTGTATGAGATTAGTGGTTTCTTTTTTGTTTTGGGCCTTAAATGTGTGGGCTCTTGGAATAAGAGAGAGAAGGGGTGTCAAACAAAATCCTAGAGTGAGAGAGAAGCCCAAAAAATCTATAAAATTTTTAAACCTAGAAAATTTCAAAGTTGCTCCCAAAAGCTCTGTACACTCATTTTCTATTCTTCTCCCCCAAGTCATCTCACTCTCTAAAGGATTGGAGAACTTGAATCATCTACTCAAAGAACACTTTTTTTCCGGTTCTTTTGTAGTTCCATATCATAGGCAAGAAGAGTTTATGAAGACTTTGTAAATCTTAGTTTTTGTTGATGATGAGTTATAAAATTGATAAACACTAGTCTTGATTAGGATGTTTGTTATTGCTTTAATGCTTGATTGTGTGTGAAGTCATGCATGCATGCATCCTAGACTAGGGTATGTAATTCGGCATGCTCTAATTGATTAGCATTGCATTGATTCATGATGATTAGTCTTTGAGAATTGAAACTTTAGTAACTTAGTTTTTAAAATCTATAAGTTTCAATTTTGAATCAATATAATCGACTATATGCTAATATAGTATATGAATATGGCCTTTGTATCTCAGAATTGAGATAGTGTTCAAATAGTAGACTATCTTTAGTTTCTAATCGACGATTTGGGTTTGAAGAGTTTTTTCGCTTTCGTAAACAGTCAACTATATGGGAATATAATTGATTATTTGTTCTTCTGGAAATCTAGGTAATGCGAAAAACAATACAGTCAACTATCTATATGACCTAATCGACTATTTATGCTCTGAGGCTATAAAAATGGGTTTTTCAAAGGAACTTGTGGGTGACACCATTCTCTCATTTTTTTTCACTACGATTTTCGTTGAAAGAGCTTTAGAACCTCTGAGTGTCATCACTAATTTGATCCTTAGATTGAAAACTCATTTTTACATGGAATCATGGATCTATGCATTGGATAATGAAGAGAAGTTGATACTACAAAGGGAGTGTTTTCAAACTTTCACCTCTTTCACTTATTAGGTGAAATCTTTCCTTTATCCATGTTTTGATTTTTGTTTTCATTGGGTGGGTTACTCAATGGTGTTCACGTAGTGGATTCCTACATGTAGGTTTTAGTTCTTGATAGTTTTTCAAGAATTAGTGCATTTGTTTGTAACTTAAAATTATAGTGGAAAGATCCTAGTAGGTTACTATGAATTAACTGGAAGTAGATTTCTTAAAAATCGAAATAGTATAAATTGTGTTTGCATATTTTTCTCTAACCCTTCAAGTCTTATATTTCTTCTTTTTTAAGTTTCTTAAATTTGGTGTGTTGATATTTTGATTTGTATCATTGTGTAGTTGTTTAATTGTGATGAAGAAATCAAAGAATATTTGCAACACATCTATTTCTCTTGTTTCAATTAGATTAAAGGAAGCTATTTGCGATTTTTTTTAATTTGAGAATAAAATTAGTTTAAAACCAATCACCCCTCTATTGGTTTGTGGTTTCATGTGTCATTATTTCTAACACATAGTTGTTCCTTAGTGGTGGTAAGTTCATATCTCTCATTCTTCCTTTATTGTTTCATTTCCTTGTGCTCCTTGAAGCATGCATGGTGGGTTCCATATACTTTTGAAATATAGTTCAAAATCTTACTTAGGGATTGACTTAGGTTTGGTTTTGTGTCCTTATAGTGTGGGCTGCTAGTTAGGTGAGGAAAAACTCCCTCCTTTGATAGGTAGCTTCTTCCTTTTCCTCCCTACTTCCAAAAAGCTAGCACCTTGAAGTTCAATAGGCAAGGGAAGCTCTATTGAATATTTATTTTGTTATATGGTATGGTGATGATTGTAGATGCTTGTCAAAGAATGATAGAAACATAAATGTGTTCTTGGTTTTGGAATTTTCAAAATTTGAAATTTTGCTTTTGAATGAAGATATGGACTTTGAGGAGATATGATGATGTTGATTGTCTTCTCTTGTTGAAAGTTCATTGTTTATTATGAGAAATTATTGAGGATGTTCAAAGTGCTGACCTTGATTTCAAAAAGTTTGAAAAGATGGAACTTTGGGAAAAATGGGTTTATGAAATCCTAACTTAGTTAAAAAAAGTTTGAAAATATGGAACTTTGGGGAAATGGTTTTATGAAATCCTAACTTTGATATTGGGGATTTTCAATAGAATGCGTGATTAATGAAGTATTTTGTGTTGGTTTGATTTTTAGAAGCTTGTAGAATCATTAATGGGACTTTTAGAATGATCTTAGATGGTTGGGTAGTAATTGAAAGCATGAAAGGTGCCTTTTGTGAAGAACTTGCATTCTATAGATTTTGCATTTTGGTTGAGTGAAAGCACTTCCAATGGTGACCTTTTGGTAGAGTGAAACCTTCTTGTAAAGCAAAAAAGTGTCACAAAAGATTTATTTCACTAAGCGAGCCCATCTTGCTAAGAAAATTGTGAGTGACAAAGAATCTAGGTCACTGAGTAAACTTGTCATACTTAGCAAGACAATTGAGTTAGGTTGAGCAAGAATTGAAGTAGAACCCTTTGGGAGTTAAAATGTTTTAATGGCAATAAACTTTTAACAAGCAAAATCTAAGTCCTTTATACTTGTGCTACTAATGGTTTGCTTTGAGTGTTTTCCAAAAGAAAAACTTCATCAAGAAGCATAGAGAAAGGTATGAAGCATTTGTCTACAATAAAGGTATTTCAAATCTAAAGCTCATCCAACTTCATAAGCCAGAGGAAGAAGAAAAAGAGTCATGACAAAACTGCATCTACTCAAAGGAGGAAGAAGCCTTACTATTGTAGAAGATTCATTTTTCTGAAGTAGCAATACTCATGGCTATGCTAGAGAAAGTAGAAGCCATGAGCTAATAACAACTAAAAGCACCAATGACCACAATTTCAAATTTAAATTGTGTGCAAATTGTTCCAGCTAATGAAGAAAGAGGAACCAACTACACTATTGGAGACAACACACAACTATCTCTTTGACCTCCAAGCCTGTCAAGAAAGGAGCAATGGTCATCTTCAAGCTCTATTTAAGGATGCAAACATGCTAAAACTCATTGCTAGGAAGGAAATTGGGATAAAGAGGGTATACATCAAGAAGTCGTATTGCACACACACACACACACACACACATCTTTAGCTTCTGATACTAGTCTTTCTTATCCCATACTCTCTTGGATTTTAGAGTCAAACCCACTTAGCCGTAGAGTGTTTGTAAACATCCTCTCTAGGGGAGCTTATTGATGAGTTTTCATGAAAGGTGTATTAGGTACCTGTCCTCAAATAAAACTCATTTAAGATAAGGAACCTCAAAAGAGCAATCATGAGATTATTGCTTTTGAAGCTTGTGAATAAGCACAACAAAATTCCATGTGAATCAAGTAACATCTACTACTTTGGTTTCGAAGCTTAGAGATGAGTTTTGAAAGAATAGTCAGGGGGAGCCTGGGAATAAAAAACTATACTATGCAACAAACATCCCCTTGAGTAATTGATAAACCTAAATTCAAAATTTGAAAACATTAATTGAAAAATTGAAAGTGAAATAAAGACCTTAGTTATTGAGAAATTGAAAATATTTCCTTTTAAACATTGAACAATACATACCATTTAATGATCGTATTAAAGTCGCATAAATGCGTGTATCAAAATTTCACTAAATTATTTGTTTATAAATTTACCTAAATGCCCTATGCTTGGGTAGGAAAACTAACTCTAAATAGACAGATAAAAATTGTAAATTTATAGATACACAACTATTGCATCACCAAACAATGCCACTTTGAAGTATACCTTTACTTTTCTTCTAACAATGTTAAAACAAATATAAATTAATTTTTTAAAAATGTAAGTCTTTATATATGGCACATATATGTCTTTGTTCTATTTTGGTAAATAATTTTAAAATAACATTGTTTACTATATAATATGTATATTGTATAGTTGAAAATATTTTTTTGTTACTGTTTTATAGGTGTGGAGTATCCATTGTCTTTGTTATTGATTAGATTCCACTGGAAAACTTAGTCGACCACCTTTTAGTTGGATTTCTCTTTCTAATCATTTTTTTTCCATTCATAAGACTCAAACTCAATATTTTTGGCCATGTTTGGGGTGATTTTTAGTTTTGAGTTTCAAAATTTTAAAAATGACAACCAATTTTTAGTTTTAGTTTTAAATATATTTTAAACCAATTTTCAAAGTATGATTAGTTACAAATAAACTCATTTTGAAATATTCATATTGTATTAGAATTGGTTTAAGAATGTTTTTGTGTGGTGGTGATGACAATGGTGATGATGATGGTGATGATGATGATGTTAGCAATGACAATGGTAGAGATACTAGCGGTGGTTGCGCTGACAATGACGATTGTGAAAGTGACAGCGGTGGTGGTGGAGGTGGTGGCAATGTCGATGGTGGTGGAAACCAGTATTGGTGATGGTGGTGGTGACGACAACAACATTAGTGGTGGTTTGGTAGTGGTGACAGAGAAGGTGGTTTAGTGACAATGACAGTGTAATGACGGTGGCATTGATGATGGTGGTAGAAATGTCGATGATCATGGCGATGTTGGTGGTAATGATGGGGCAGTGACGACGATAATGGTGATAGCTGTGCTGGTAGTCGTGCTGCTGGAAGCGAGATATGGAGGTGCCAACAATGACAACAGTAATATGGCGGTGGCAACGGGTTATGGCGGTGACAACGATAATGATGATGGCGATGGTGATAATAATTAAGGTGGTATTGGTGGTGGTCGCGACGACAATTGCGGCGATGGTGGTGGTGGCAGTGGTAGGGATGGTGGTAGCGGTAGTGACAACAAAAGTGTCATTGTTAAATGTGGAAAATATGTGTTTTTTAAACTAAAAATTAAATTTACAAAATCTTTTTCTTGGTTTTGAAAATGTGTGCAAAAGTGTTTCAAAAAAGATTTTAAAACTATTTTAGCTCCATTTTTACCAAATATTTTTGTTTTAAAAATCGCATTTAAAAACCAAAACACAAAATCTAACAACCGCCCTTCACATACCTTTATTTAATAGATTCAAGTCTACTTTTACCCGAGTAAATGTAATATTAATTGTTTAATAGAAATTAAGAAGGAAATATCAATTAATTATGTGCTTATAAATTGTATGTGCATATTATTCTCCATATACATAATCACCTCAACACGAAATATATATTACAAATATGGGTCAAATATACTATTCAACCAAACATAAATTAAATTATTTAAAAAAATGCTAGTCTTTATATATGTCACAAATACTCGATATAGCTATTCTACTAAATAATTTAAAATTAATTTATTTGCCGAATAATATTACATAGTTCAATTTGATATCATTTTTCTTTCCTTAACTCTATACATTTTTAAAAAATAAGATCAAATTATTCCAATTTAAAAAATAAAGGATCTAATTGAAAATTTTGAAATAAAAAGGCTAATTGAAATTAATAAATAAATTAAATAAAAAAATTAACTTAACCCAAAAAAATATCTATGATGAAAAATTTAAAAATATTCAATGTCTCAAAAATATTTATCCTCTATAAATGAAGATATCTATAATTTATAATAATAAAAAAGGAAAAATTTCTTAATTGATACTTATAATTGCACAAATTCTATCTTTTAGTCTCTATATTTAAATTCATCCCTTTTAGTTCATGTACAAACACTTTTGGATATATTTTGTTCTTGTAATTACACAACTTTACTAATTCTTTTCTATTTTGCAACATCAACATCAACAACATATTTAACTCAAGTTAAGTGAAGTCGGTGGTAGATGAACCCAATAATAGATTAGAAATAAGAGAAAGAGAGAGGAAGAAAAAGCTTAAATAAAAGAGGGGTGAAAGGAAGAAAGAAAAAATAAAGGGGAAAAGAACAAAAATAAGCAAACAATGGAAACATAGAACTACTAATGGTTTAACCCTCCACTAAGCTTATATCTTTTTTGCATTCCGCTCTAATACTTATCATTCTCGCCAATTTATATCTCACTTCATTAGGTTTTGTTTAACTACCTTTCTCCAGATAAGTTTCGGTTGACCTCTACCTCTAATTGTGTTTAGCTCTTAGTAACACACTCTTATTCTTACATGATAACTAAAAAATATCCAAATATATTTGTACAAAGACAAAAGGAATAATTTTTAAATTTACTAATTAAAAAGATAAAATTTGAGCAACTAAAATTAAAAATTATTTTTTCCTAAACTTTATTTTTTTATTTATAGAATATACACACCATAATCCACATGAGCAGAAAATTGCATGTGCACAATATTTTTTCCTTGTACACACTGCCTCAGCACCAATAAACAATCCCAATCCCACTTTGCGCTATCTTGGTGCGTACTACGGAAATACACACTAACCGACTTAGACTGTGTATTAGGTTCTCTGTTGTCCGCGAATCCAAATCTTTTCCCCACCCCTCTCTCTCCTATATATATATCTCTCCCGAATTTCATCGTTCGTTCTCCGCGCGAAGACGGAACCACGCGGGTTTTCCATGACTGCGCGAACATCTTCCGTCACTCTCTCCACAAAATCTTGATACGCTCTCCTCTTCCTCCTCTCCCCTTCTTCGCATTCTTCGATTCTTTCTTCCGTCGTTGATTTTGATACGTTCGAGAGCGGATTAGGGTTTCGATAGGTTCGCGTTTCGGTGGAGAAAGAGAGGGACGGAGATAGATAGATAGAGAGAGAGAGAGAGTTCGTTAGGGTTTTTTGTTTGGCGTATTTCTTGTTTTGGAGATGGGGAGCGACGATCGGGACGGCAACCGGCTGATCAAGGCGAATTTCTCCGCCGACGGAGCGGTGAGGCTGAAGGAGAGTGTGATGGAGAAGCTCAAGGAGTTCATGGGGGATTACACGGACGACACGCTTGTGGTACGAAACGAAATTGTGCATTTTCTAGATTGTTGTTGTTGGAATGTTTTGTTTTTTTTAGGGCGAAGTGTGGCGTTGATTGCGAAATTGTTCTTGTGAATGTGATGACTGATAAATAAATTGGTCCCGCGGTGGTTTGCCTGTGATAAACTAATCGTGATTTTGTCTTGAAATTTGTGTAGTGGTGTTGTTTGTGAATGCTGTGTGTGGTATGTGTTAAATGAGGGAGGGGGTTGTGTTGGAAAATGTGTGTAAATTGTGGCTTGAACGGTTAGGGTTTTTTCTGCACGTTATGGAGTGTATTTAGGAATATGGATATAATGTAAGGTGGGAGATGTTAGGGTTTATTGAAAAAAATAAAGTGGAGGCCACTTGTGGCATTCATGTTGAAGGCTAAGCATATGCAATGTGTTTGAAAATGTAATGCTGGTTGTAGTGCATGCTAATTTCTTTTGATGTGACTTCGTGTCCCTGCTGGTTGATATTATGATTTGGTGAAACAATAGTTTTAAATTGCTAATTTCTTTGTGGACAAATGCTGCCAATGGTGAGCCCGAAAACCTTGAAGTTGCGGTCAAATTGCAGTCGTGGACCATTTTTAAAACCACGGGTGATACCTTGATGCAGATACACTGTGCATTATGCACACACCCTACAAGTGTCTGTTTAACATGGTTGGACATGCTCCAACGATTTACAAACACAACCTACATATGTTGGGCAGGAGCACGTGCATGCAAAATGAGCTTCTTGTAGTTGTGCTATAACATGTGCAAGACATTGCACACTCACACATCATTCATGATCCTATTTTGAAAAGTATAGGTTACTTTTGGGGGAATTATATTTATGCTAGATGAGGTGAGGTTGGCACAACGGTAAGGTTGCCTTGTGGACTAGAGGTCAGGGGTTCAAATCCTGGAATTGGTCTCTGCTTGCTGGGGTAAGGGTGCTATCCTCCCCACACCTCACTAGGCATGAGTTTTGTGTGAGTCTCGTGCTGGACTGCCCCCTAATTGTGATAAAAAGATTGTGACATGTGAAGAAGAGAGTGATAACTTAGGAGAATAACACCACAAAGCTAACCTTGGGAGAATCATGCCATAGATGCTAGCTATTGTACTTGGAAAACCCAAGGCCTTATGAACCCTACTCTAGAATCTCATGCTTCCATACTTTGAAATTGGATAATAACATCCCACCATGCTTCCAGCCCCGGGGCCCATGCAGGTTGGTTGTGCACTAGCCGTTTGACTAGTTCTGTTGGGAGAATCACACCCCAAAAACTAACCTTTGGAGAATCATGCCATAGATGCTAGTTGTTGTAGTTGGAAAGCCTAAGGCCTTATAAACCCCACTCTAGAATCCCATGCTTCTAATGTGGGACATAAGTACCATACCTTGACATTGGATCTTAACATCCCATCAAGCTCTGCAGCCCCGGTGCCCATGCATGCTGGTTATGCAATAGCCGTTTGACTAGTTCGGTTGGAAGAATCACACCATAGATGCTAGCTGTTGTAGTTGGAAAGCCTAAGGCCTTATAAACCCCACTCTAGAATCCCATGCTTCCAATGCGGGACATAAGTACCGTACCGTACCTTGAAATTGGATCATAACATCCCACCATGCTCCGCAGTCGTGTGGCCACAGCTATCCCTTGGACTAGTTGAGGGGAGCACTGCAATGCTAATGTTGTTACCCATGTTGCTCGTTTCCAAATGGGAGACATGGTTGAAGCCTGAAGGCTCTGATACCATTTAATGTGAACCTTGGGAAAGTCACATTGCTAGCTATTGAAAATTAATTTTGTTATAGTCCAATACTCCAATGGTGTTTTTTGATTCATGTGGCTAGCTCTGCCTAGTGATACAATTCTTGCTTGTTGCCTCAATGTTTAGCATTCATTTATGTTGTGCAATGATGTTTTTAACTTCAGAATTTCATTTTTGTTTGTAAGCCATTGTTGTTGTCATTGTTGTACATACTAGGATATTGTATATTTGTATTTCTATTAGTAGATATGCTCTAGTGGCAATTACAATGAGATATTAAAAATTTCTTATGATGAATTTGACTTTATTGAGTAAACTAACTTTAATTTGCGCAATGACAGGATTATGTTATTGTGTTATTGAGGAATGGTAGGCACAAAGAACAAGCAAGGAATGATTTGAATGTTTTTCTGGGAGAAAACAGCGATTCATTTGTATCCTGGTAATCTGGTCTCTTTGATAGATAGCTTTAAGTTAATTTAATTGCAGCAATATAGTTTTTACACCCATCATTATATGCTAACATGTATGCATATGTTGTTAACAGGCTCTGGGATCATCTGGATTTGTATTTAGCTTCGTATGTACAATCTGAAGCATTGCTGGATGAAGCTCCTAAAAAAAAGTTTATAGCGGAGGATCAAGCTGGGGACAATGATTCTCAGCATTTAAACTCACAGTCAGAAAGAGGAAAATCTAGTAAGTTATCTAGAAGTCGGCATAACAAAGATTGGAAAGGATTGATTAGGGGAGAAGCTGAACCACCTTCCATTCGAAGCTCTGTGGTGGTTGACAATGCTCATTTGGAGCTTGAAGCCAATCATGGGCCAAGGTCCCTATCTCCTAAGCCTAAGCCTCCAGTTCAGAGGAAAAGGGGCCGATCGGATGAACAACAGAGGACGAAGGTTTGAACTGCTACAAATATTTGCTCAATTTACTGTCTACTCAGACATTATTCAACTTAAGTTCTTCCATTTGATTTCATCAGTTATCATAAGCTAATAAAAGGGAATGAGTTTATACAGTTGGGAGGTGTAGTAACTGATTTAGTTTATTTTATTTTCACTTAGTGTCCATGCTGTATACTTGCCTCTTAGAAAGATGCTTAGGTTGATGAAATGTGTCAAATAGAAATACATTAATTGCATTAATTTGAGCTTCTATATTTTATTGGCACTCACTTGGAAGGATTGTACGTGTTTTTATTTCCATCATCTATTGACTGAGATAAATCAATGTCATCCTTGTGCAAGATAAAATCACAACTCAGTTGCGCTTTCCTTGTTAGCCTATTCTCCTTTCTAGTGTTTTTCATTGAGAATAGTGCTAGGAAGACTCTCTCACACACTATTAGTTCAAATTTATTGAAAACTGCAAAATTTAGAGAGAGAATCAATAAATATGATGCAAAACTCACAAAATTATGTTATTTTCAATAAATTTCATCAAATAAGAGTGTATTCAAGTGTGTTCCTAGCATTTCTCTTTGCGATAAAATAACAAAGTAATTCTTGATCATTTGCTTTCAAACATCTAACTGATTAACTTCTACAGAAGGATGTTGTCTCACAAGTAAATATTGCTGCCCCACGGCGGCTGCTTCAATTTGCAGTGCGAGATGCAGTAGCGACTTCAAGGACAGCCAATTCAGGCATGTCAGTGGAGCCTTCCCTAAAACGTCTTCGTTCTGTAGTTTCTACATCTGCTGGTGATTCATCTTTGGTTGAATGTCCACAGAGGATGCAGCTTGCTTCCAGGGTGTCAAACCCAATGGCTACAATGATTAAGGCTGTGGCAGAGGCTGCCGAAGATGTGATAAAATCCAAGCCCTCTGGAAGTGTATTTGATAGACTTGGTCGTGGTATTGATACATCAGATGACAACAGGCAACTTGAAGATAGTTACCAACATCAGGAGCAACATCATTTATTCCGTTCTCAAAGAACTGAGTACAATGGGCAGTATGCTGCAAATACAACTGTGACGGGACATGAAACTGGTTATCCTTCTGATTCTAATTCAGACAACGAAGAGTTTAATGATATTAGTGTCATGGATCATGGGGTGTCTGGAGCTTCTCAGATCAGCAAACAGAAGGGCAATGATTCACTGATGGTGCAGTACAGTGTAGCGAAAAATGTTGATGATAGTTTGCGCCAAAAGCGGAATCGAGAACAGGAGCAACTTGCTGCATCACCCAACACATCTCATAAGATAGTGAATATTTCTGTTAATGTAAATACATGGAAGCCTCCACAACATCAGGAACCACAAGAGGTTACAAAATTAGATGGTAATAGAACTTTTTACAATGAAAGAGGAGATCCCAGATCTAGTATGCGGCTGGTGAAGGAGAATGCCAGCACTCTAAAAGTTAGTAATGGGCATGTGAGTTTTCAGTACTTGCTTACATTCTGTGATACTGATTTTCTGTTATGATTTAGGGTAAAATACATTTTACCTCCTTGAAGAATAGCTCTTTCTTGACCTACCTCCCTGAGCATTTTCTTTTTACACTTAGGACATGTTTGTATAAGCTTATCCAGAAACACTTTTAGGAAAAGAAAATAAGAAGAAAAACAATGAAAAGTACTTCCGGAGAAGTTTATCCAAACACGTATCACCTTGATAATTTGGTTTTAAGTGAAAATTTTACTCTTTCAGTTAAGTCAAATGGGGGGGGAGGGGTTTCAAAACCAAATTAGATGGGGAAAAAATGTGTTTTACCTAAATATTAATAAATATAACCTGCTAGATTGTTTAGCTGTACATCACTTTCATTGGTATCATGTCATTTAACAGGCAAACCCTGCTCTTGATGTTCAGAAAGAGTTTAGCAAGGCTCACTTAACTGCTTCTGGTGAGTTTTAAATCTTTACTGGAAATTCTTGTTTGAGACATTCGAATATTGCATTTCTGGTTCTTGGTGTTTAAATTATTTATTTATGAAGATTGTATTTATCATTTTACAGTGTTCTTTTTTAATTTGTTTGAAGATCGAGGTTATTTATCAGGTGTAGAATTGATTGCATGCATCTTGTGTATTCTCAGGTTCTAATGCTGCTGGTCGTCCATCTGAAGATGTTGATTCCAGAACCATTTTTGTTAGCAATGTAAGAACTCTTACTCCTTTGTTCTTGGTGTGAGGGAAGGCTTTAGGGATAGGTAGGATTTGTTTGATTTCTGATGATGGTTGTTACAGGTTCATTTTGCTGCCACCAAAGATGGTCTGTCTCGGCATTTTAGTAGATTTGGGGATGTTTTAAAAGTGATTATAGTTACTGATGCAGCAACAGGGCAGCCAAAAGGGTAAGACGTGTCAGAATTTTGTTTTATTCATTATATATTCAGTATATTTTGTTGGTGAAGTTATACTGATTCACATTTACTTGAGCAGGGCAGCTTATGTTGAGTTCATGCGAAAAGAAGCGGCAGATAATGCATTATCTCTGGATAACACTTCTTTCATGTCACGAATTCTCAAGGTATTTATCACAGCTTCGTTCTCTCAATTTATTTTTATGTTTCCCCATCAATTATATATTTAATTTGCTTCAGGCAATTTTCTCCTCCTTTTCCTTTCATTTTTTGGATTTTTTTAGTAACTATTGATTTTTGTGGCACATATGACCTCGTTAAATAAATAAATTTTTTGTTGGCTTGATTGCGTATTAGATTGTCCATCTGTAGTCATACCTAACAAACCTAAAGCAGTGTAAGTTTTATTTCTGATTTAATCCTGACTTACATTTGCATCAAAATGGAATTCTTGGAATTATATCCAGTGAGCTGATCCTGGTCAACTCCTGGTTAAAAGTAAAATCTTCAAAACCATTTAACGTTAGTGGTGCAATGCAAATGTTAACCGGTGCACAATGCAAAGTTAACTTGTCAATGTGGCTGTTCCGATGCAGTTTTAGCTAAATAAATTGTTTCAGGGTAGGTGTAGGTGTATTTACTGGCCTGATAAAAAAATATATTCTATAATAATGCAGAGTAAATTACACTCATCCCATTGAGGTTAGTGTTTATTATACTTACACCCCTTCCCTAAAATCACATTTCTTTTGTCTCCTCGGAACAGTCACCGTTACAAATGGTGTTATTTTTTTGTAAAATGTCCTAAGAACCCCTATCACTCTGGTGCCTTCGCCAACTACAACAACTTCATCGTCCCTACCTCCTCTGACGCTGTCTACGGCTTCTTCCAGTGCCGCGGCGACCTTGCCAACCAGCGGTGCTCTCGTTGCGTGTCGTGTGCGGTCACCTAGTGCCTAGTTCTTGTTAACGTTGACAGTATTAGTGGGTCAGGGGGTTAGTGTAATGGACGGTAAAAAACAAAGGGAGTCTTGTGCGTGATAAAAAAAAGAGTGAGATTGAGTCTAATAAGCGCTAACCCCAGGGGTGTGAGTGTAATTTGTTCTAATGCATAAAATGAGCTCACTTTTTTTAGCTTTTAAGCTAAAGACTTGATTGGTGAATTAATTTGTTTTGCAATTACTCATCTATTGTAGGTTATTAAGAAAAGTGCTACACCTCAAGAATCAGCTCCAGCCATGGCATGGCCACGCATTGTTAAGGGTTCTCCTTTCCCTTCTGCTAGGTTTTCCAGACATCCCTTTCCTAGAGGTATTCCTGGTGCATTTAGAGCTCGACCCCCAATTAAACTGGGTGCCAGGAGCATGCAATGGAAGCGGGATGCTCAGGGATCAGGATCTGACAGTGCATCTGTGAGTACCGGCAGTGTTGCTGCTCCTGTTGGTCGTGGGTTAACCTACATCAGAACAGAATCTAAGCCAGAAGGCAGATTGGGTACGACATAGTTTATTTCTTAAGATGGTGTCAGACTGCGGTTGCATCAGAGTGCTTTCATGTACATGGAGGATATTTTATATCTAGGTGTTTATGTAGGTAAGTAGATGACGTTTCTAAAAAAGAGGTAAATGACGTTCAATAATGTTTGTTTTTATATGTCATCGGTTGAAGCTACAGAGGGGAGGAGGACACTGATTTTGTTGGAGTGCACAGATGAGAAGAATGTTGTGGATATGTTGAAATTATCCATACATTTGAAGTGTGTGGATAAGGTGGAACTTATGGTGGTTTTGGTTGCGGGATAGCATGTTTCTCTGCAATTTTTTTTCAAGTGCTACCCAGGAAAAGATTAAATATAAAAAAACGGGTAAAGGGGAATAATTGAGTTTCATTTAGATTGCGTGTTTATCTTCACTGTTTCAAAAACTTCAGGAAATTAAATATTTTATTCTTTCTGTAATTTTGCAGTTGTGTACTTGTGGTTGATGATGCTTCATTATTTTCCTTTCACAATACTTATATCGTATTTTTTAGCCATAGCAATGTAAAGCATCCTTTGTGGAACCTTAATCAATTTTTCAGGGAAATCCTTAGTTTCCATGTTCCGTATGTCATAAAATTTCGGCATACGGCTTCTTTCGTAGGATCGACTCAGTAAAGTATGATCACAGCAATTGGATTATAGCAATTTTTGTGATCAATTTGTCATAAAGTACCAGAAATTAAAAATTAATTGGCATAGAACAATGGATGTAGGAAAATTCGGATCATTTTGTCATTACCATGGTAAGTGACAATACAGAAATTGGGTCATGTGTAATAAAGGTTGAATTTCTTTTCATTTCTTTCCTATTCCATTTCTTTAGATCTCTGTTTCAAATTCTTGCAACAATAGCATCTATCTCAACTTTAGAACCTAACAAAGACGATAGCTAGAAGCTCTTTCATGGTAATAGTATAATTTGCTAGTACAACATCCGATGTTATTGAAGTTCTCAATCCATGATTTGAAGCATCACGCATCATCATTAGTGGGAGAATCCAATCTAGTTGTTGGATGATGGAAGTGGTGGATAGAACCATGATAAACAAATTTCTTGACATTGCGAGTTAAACTTAAAACTATGCATCTTTTGGCAGCAAATTAGTTAATAGAAGGATAATCTTACTATTTTTTTTTCATTAAATCTTATATATAATCATGGTTCAAGTTGATCAGAACATGAAGGTCATTCGACTTATGAATTATGAAAGTACTAAACGTGTAAACAAGGACATTTTATTAAATATAACAAATTGACTAAACATATCATTTAGACTAGTGTGATTGATGAAATGTAAATTTAAGGATTTTTATTTTTATTTTTATAATGTTGTCAAATGCAAGTTGTTGCCAATAGAATTTATTTGACCATGGTTCATAGTCAGTTGATGTAAAATTCAATTCAATTCATTTTATTATTTTAAAAAAAAATACACAGATAGTATTGGATGAAAAATATCTTATTTTAAAATCCAGTGGATCAACCATTTAATCAATGCTTTATAGATCAAAATTTATAGAAAATGTTATAGAATAATTTCACATTTACTTTATGACTTATTGACAATAGTTTAAATTATAGAAATTATCTTTAAAACAATAAAATAAATAATCATTTCTGTTATTTGAATTAAATGAAAAGGTTATAAAATTTTTAAAAATTTAAAAATATTTTTGTGGATAAATAGGAGAGTATTTTATAATAATTATAAAAATATTTAATCTTTAATAATAATTTTATGGATGGTTTGGATATTCATCCATTGAAGGAATTTTTTAATGAGTCCATTCATAGAAAGTATTAATAAATGAATTGGACTAAATAGATAATAGATAAAATGATTTTCAATAAATTTTTAATTCATCATATAAATAATGGATTGTTTTTAAATCATCCTTACCATCTCAGTAAAATATTATCAAATCCATCTATATGACAGGCTCATCAAGGACTAATCCAGTAATTAAATAAGTAAATTCTATACACACACACATATATATATATATATATATATATTTATCCTTAAACTCTTCAAAATAGTCACTCTACATGTGAACATAGAGACGTGTGAACTTATTTTTTAGGCATGGCTGGAGCTTTATATACTGTCTGCCTTGTGAATTTATTTAAAAGCTAATTTAATGTTGAGCTTAAATATGTTTTTCTTATTTGATACATGGTCTGTTTGAGTAAGTTTTTTTAGAAACACTTCTAAAAAAAGAAAATAAGAAGAAAAAAATGAGATAAACTTTCTATAAGTAAAAATAAGTATCTATTTGTTAATTTTTAGAAGCTCACCAATATATCTTTTCTAAAAGATGAAATAACATCTACAAATGAGCAGATGAAAATCTCATTTTAGCTTATAGAGAAACTCATTTCATTTTTTTATTCGTACTTTCTTCTTCTAGAAAAACTTATATCTAAACATATCCATATACTCCTTTTTCAGATTGTTACTAATTTTTTATTTATTTTGCTCCCTCATGTTTCTAGTTATTGTTAGTCTTTTAAGTGATAAGCATATGGAGTATCATCTTATCACTTTCAATGACCCCATTTAATTTCCACATATTTATTAATTTTTAAATAAAAAATTGTTGTTAGATTAAAAAATAAAAATAAAAACGTTTTTAATTGATACACCACATGCGACTAAGAGGCATCGTGCTAAGAGGAAGAGATGCATCCTTCGAATGAAGACCCACACATTACATCCATTGATGGTTAATCGAAAGAATGCAATGTGTGGGTCTTCATCCGCGTGTTCGGTATCCGAATTGGTCGAATACAAATGTAAACAACTAGACATTGTACACATCACACATTAACAAGAATCCAAGGAAGAGTTTTTGGAGATGCCCATGCTGAAACATAAGCAAATGCCATCTCAGTTAATTTTTGTTTTGTGTTGTAAGATACCAGGTATTGTAGATTTTTTAAGTGAATTCCAAATTCTATTGAGGAGAATATATTTTATGATAATCGATGGGAACAACGTTTTTTGCAGAGGGGAGTGATTTGGTCAGGTACATTGAGGAGAATGAAAAACTAAATCTGAGAGTTGCTTTATTACTTGAAAGAAATAGGGTGAAACTGTTAGGTTTTGTACTTGTAGTCCTTTGGATCTTCATTACTTTATTGACCATCGTAATTGCAATGAATGTTGGTAGTGTTACAAGGAAGTGATTTAATTTGTAGGACTGTAAAAGTTAGATGGTTGGTGTTGGTTTTAGTTAAAATGTTGTGGTCTTATATTTGTTAGGTTTACAAGTGACAATGATGTATCTGATGTGGTTGGGTTCATTGAATGATATGAGTTTATGTTTTATGCATGATTATCTCTGGATTTGTGATGTGTCAGTCCTTATCTTAAGTCCCTTGTTATCATAAGTTACCTTTAATTTAATTTTTTTTGGATTTGGCACCTAAAAATTTTGATTTTTTTTTTTATTGAAGTACCTACATGATCTTGGAAATTTTAGTCAAATTAAGTCTCTATTAGACAAATGAGGCGCAGTAAATTAAACATCTTTAATAACACTAAATTGAATCCATGTGGAATTAATCATGAAGTCACATTTTGATTCCAAAATGAACAAAGCCATCCATCAAGTTTAACATAAAGCCATCCATTTGATTCCAAAATAAACAAAGCCTTAAATGACTATTTAAGATTCCCACTCTGGAACAAATTTCCAAAAGCGCAGGCAAGTGCTCATGGTTCGAATGAAGTAACACAAAAGCAATATTCTCACAAAAAAAGATTCCCAAAACCCCAATACAATACTTTTTCACATAGAACCCTACTTTTGTCCCCTAGTTCCTTCAGATGGTCCTTTTGCTTTGATATGTATGCCAAGTTTCACATTGTCTTTCATTACAAAGTCTTTGTGAACCTTTTGGTCAAGCCATTCCTGTTGCAAAACAACACAAAGTGTAATTGTGAGAAACAACATAGGTCCAAACTATGTAAAATGGGAGGCAATGAGATGGGGATTAGGGTAGTTGACAACCTTATAGTTCCAATTGTCTTTTTTCTGGCTTGAAATTTTTGCTGCCATCAAATATGAAATTCTTGGGATGACAAGATTGACTTGAGATGATGAGAGCCTTTGCTTTTTTGGTGCTACTTTGGGTACTGGTTGACTACTAATTCTTTATGCATTACAAGATTTGCTCAAGTTACAATAATGGTGATATTATTATAGGCAAAATTTTGGTTTTTGTCTTACCAGTATTTCATTAATGGTTTTGGGCTTCAATGAACCATTGTCCTGGTTGGTGCCATGATTCCCTTTACTTTTTTTGCTTGAGCTGTCAATATTTGTTGTTAGTGCCAAGTTAAACTATACTGATAAAATAAAAAAGTTAAACTATATGATCTCAAAGCCCGAATATAATTAATGATTATTAACCTTTATATAAACTTCGAAATAACATGATTTTTAGAGCGAAATATAGCTTGATCATTCAGAGCTATACACATCCACAAAGGACTAGATTATTAAATGATTGAATTCGAAATAAATTAACGATCCTAGCTGCAATGGATGCAATTATAATCAAACGAAACATATCCAAAAAACTAGAATTAAAAACCAACCAAAACGTGTAATACACAAATACTAAACTTTTTTACATTATATATGAAATCATTCCATTAATACATAATACAATAATTTTGGAACGAAAACGCTAGGTTACATCAAAAACCAAAACCAAAAGGAATAATAGAGAAACAATAGCCGGAATCTCAATTTCACATCCTTATATTGTTGCTGGATCTAACATCCAACCATTTCTACGCACACATATATATTCCAAATTATCATGCACGTAGGTATATATATCATGGCTTAGAACTGCAAATAGTATGCAACAAAAGAGAGGAGAGAGGCACCAAGGAATGGACCAAGAGCAGCAGCACGACCTTTGGGTGCCGGAGTTGGAGCAGCGATGCTGGCGGGGGCTTCGGCCTTGTCATGACCGGCATGCATGAGCCATGGCAGCCTTCTTCATCTCCATGACTGATCACTGAATTGGACTTCTTGTAGTGTAAAAAAAGGGATATTTTGTGAAATATGCTTTTGTCTGACGAAAAATAGGTTTGGACTGAGTGTTTTATGGAGGGGAGGGCCACTTTGCTACTGCATTTAGATTAATTTCTTTTTTTTTTTTTGTGATGCTTTATTATTTTTTTAGGTGATTATAATTATGTGGTTGGATGCCATATTTTGAAAAAAAGATGCAATTTTTATTAGGACAAGATAAATAAAATAAAATATCTTCCATAATTGGAGTGCTGTGGTATGTTATTGATGGTTGTGGCATTTTCCTTTTTTTGTTTATTTTTTCCCCGTAGTTATTTATGAAATCAGATTTGGATTGAAGCTTCTTAAGACACCAAGATGAAATTGGGAAGAGCAAAAGGAATGAAGGTTGTAAAATGCTCTATGTCTTCTTTCTATTGACTGATAACAATATATAGTACATGTACAAAATCTTTTTTATGCTAATTTTAAGACATATCAACTATGATCTAATGTATTCACAGAAAATAAATATATACATAATTATTCTATCATAGGAAAGTAATATATACAATATATATGATTATGTCATACAATATAATTCCTAATACTTCCTCTCAAGTTGGAGAGTGAATGTCATGAAGTCTCAACTTGTTGTGCAACGTCACAAATTGATCATTTCTTAAAGCCTTTATAAATCTGTCTGCTAGCTGGAAGCGTGTTGGAACATAAGAAGGATTAATCAACCTTTCCTGTAGCTTTTCTTGGACAATATGACAATCTATTTCAATATGCTTTGTACACTCATGAAAAACATGATTTGCTGCAACATGCAAAACTTTCTGGTTATCACAAAAAAGAGGTGTAGGAACAACTTGTGGGATTTTCAAATCCTGTAATATGAACCGCAACCAAGTCAATTCCAAACATGTGTTGGCCATAGCTCGGTATTCAGATTCTGCTAATGATCTAGAGACAACAACTAGCTTCTTGGATTTCCATGTAATGAAAGAGTTTCCAAGAAAAAATGTAATATCCAGTGACTAACCTTCTTGTGGCATGACAACCTCCCCAATCTGAATCATAAAAAGCCTTTAAAATAAGGTCATTACTAGATGAAAACAGTAAGCCTTGGCCAGGAGTGCCTTTGATGTATTTAAGAACCCTTATTGTAGCATCCCAATGGGGTTTTCATGGCTCACGCATGAATTGACTTAGTGTTTGGACAAAATACACAATGTTCAGGTCTTGTGATAGTAAGATAAATTAATTTACCAACAAGACTTCTATATTTGGTTGGATCATTGAGTATCACCCCATCTGTGGGTGTGAGTTTCAAACTTTGTTCCATTGGGAACTTGTTTGGGCGTGCACCTAACAACCCTGCATCTTGCAAAATGTCTAAAGCATATTTCCTTTGAGACATGAAAATACCTTTCTTTGAACGGGAGAACTCAATGCCTAGAAAATATTTTATGTCTCCAAGGTCTTCGATACAGAAACGCTTGAGAATGAAATCTTTAAGAGTTTTCATTTCAGGAAGATCATTCTCAGTAAGAAGTATGTCATCAACATAAATAAGGACTACAGTCAATGAAGTACCTTGAGATTTGATGAAAAGAGAGTAGTTAGCCTCTGATTGTATGTACCCCGACCTTTTGAATAGCTTCTAAAAATGTTGAAAATCAGTTTCTTAATGCTTCCTTGGTCCATAAAGTGACTTGTTGAGCCAACAAACAATGTACACCACCTATTGCAAATCACCATAAAGAAAATCATTTTGCACATCTAATTGGTATATAAACCAATGACGGGCAACAACAACAATAAGAAGATAACAAAGTGTAGTGACCTTGGCAGTGGAGGAAAAAGTTTCCTGATAGTCAATACCTTCAACTTGAGTATATTCCTTAGCAACAACACATGCCTTATAACGTTCAATTGTGCCATCAGCTCCATACTTTATTTTGTATACCCATTTGCAACCAATGGGCATTTGATAAGCAGGAAGAGACACCAAAGTCCATGTATTATTCTGCTGTAATGCTTCTAATTCTGCATCCATTGTTGCTTACCAATGTGGATCTTGGACAGCTTGATCATAACAGCGTGGCTTCGAGTGGGCTGTAATGTTAGCTAAAAAATCACAATGGGTGGAAGATACATGAGAGTATGAAAGGTAATTAGAAATAGGATAATGAGTACTTGTTCTAGAAGTTGACTGTGAGGAAGATCTATTGACTTTTTCGGGCATAATGTAGTCTCTATGCCACGTTAGAGGTTGTCTCTCATGAATGGATTGTCGAACTTGGGGAATGGAAGGAGTTGGAGAATTTGATGTGTTTGAATTGGTTAAAGTTGGTTCAACTAGCGGTAAAGTAACAAAAGGTGTTTTATGTGTATTGATAGGCAACTCAGATTCATTGGTATAGGATGGCTCTAGTTGTTGAGGTTGATGGGTTGGCTTAATTGTAGACCAATGATCCATGGTGTCAAATGTAGGAAAAGGTATATAAGGCTAGGATTTGGTGTAGCAGAGATTGAAGGAAAGTTTGTTTCCTGAAATTTGACATCATGACTCACAAAAAAAGGTTTTAGTCTCAAGATCATAAACTTTGTAACCCTTTTGACTAGTGGGATACCCAACAAAGATGCATCTTTTTGCTAGAGGATCAAATTTATGAGTAGAATGTACAATAGTTGCATAACAAAAACCCAAATACTCGCAAGTGATCAAGTGATGGTGGACGATTGTAGAGGTTTTCAAATGGTGATTTGTTTTGCAATAATGGAGATGGCAAGCGATTTATATGATAGACTGCAGTCAAAACACACTTGCCCCAAAATTTGAGAGGTAGATGAGATTGAAATAATAATGCTTGTGCCACAACATGAATATGACGATGCTTACATTCCACAACCCTGTTTTGTTGTGGGGGTGTACACGCGAGTGCATTGATATTCTATACCATGAGATTGAAAAAGTGTCTCATGCTCATAAACTCAGAACCATTGTCAACCCTGATGGCTTTAACAGTTGCTTGAAATTGTGTGTGAGCAAAATTAATGAAAGATTGCAATATGTGTTGAGAATCTAATTTGTGTTTCATAAGGAATATCCATGTGCATCTTGTAAAATCATCCACAATAGATAGAAAAAATGTGCTCCTGAATGTGTGGGAACTTTATGAGGACCCCAAATGTCACAATGTAATCAAAAGGAGCATGAGTTGATACGGAACTTAAAGAGAAATTGAGTATAGTCTATTTAGCCATGGGGCAAACATTACAATTATTATCGAAAGAAATATTATTGGAAGGTAATAATTGAGAAGCTAATTTGAGACGAGATGGAGATGGGTGTTCAAGGCGCATGTGCCATAAATCTAAGGTATGAGAAACTTGATGAGAGACAGATATTCCTTGTGAATGAGACATGTAATAAAGACAACCACATTGTTTAACCGAGCCAATTGTCTTCCCCGTAGCCAAGTCCTGCAGAACACAGAAAGTAAGAAACAAAATGGCACAACAATTCATACTAGTGGTGAGTTTGCCAACAGACATCAAATTTAACCAAATAGAAGGAACACATTAGACTTTATCTAAGGTTATATTTGAATTGAATGGCATGGCTCCGATAGATGTGACTAGAGCAGAAGATCCAGTGGATAGGTTGACAATAGGTATAGGTGGGTATTCTGTTTGAGTGAAAAGTGTGGAGTCAAATGTGATATGATCAATAGCCCCACTGTCCAAAATCCAAGACTTAGTAAAAACAGAATTAGATGAGGCATTAGAAAAGAGAGATAAACTTGCAACATTTGCATGGGCATCTTTATTACCATAGGTATTGTTTGCATACATCATACATAATGCACGAGAAATTTGTTGAAGTTTCTCAATATATAACCCATGTCTAGGTTGGGAAAAGTCTACTACATTAGCAGTAGACAAAGACTTAGGTGCAGTGTCTCGAGAACCATATTGTCGTTGTTGTGATTGGTTCTGTTTATTAAACAGAACTGTTTATTGCCTTGGGTTCCCATGTTGTTTGAACATGATGTCCCATTTTTTAATATGCATCTATCTTCGGTGTGTCCTCTTTTGTTGCAAAGATTGCAATGGAACTTTAGAGTTTGACAATTGTCAATTGTATGACCCCCTCTATTGCAATGCTCACAATTCTTGCCTTTGGTGAATTTGTTTGAATGACTTTGGATTGTAGCAGCTATGGAGAAATTCTCTCTGGATTCTGATGTCATTTGACGTTGTGTTTCATCCTGAATGAATGGAATAATAAATAATATAGAAAATATATTATTGTCTAATATTTTTTAAAAATCTATTTTATCATATATTTAGTATACATAAAATATAAAATATCGTTTAATCATATATTTTTCACTTTAAAATGATACAACAATATAATCAATATTAAGTAAAATTTTATGAAAATATTTGAATATAAGTTAAATAAAAATATTTTCTTAAATATTATTTAATCAAAGTGTAGAAGATGATATTGTTGAGGGTATGTTAAATTTTTATTGATTTTAATATTTTGGTTATAATATATCCGATTTTTTAATTTTATGTATTATAATTTTATGATTATATATAATTAATACATTGTTAAAATCAATTAAATGATTAAATATCTTATATTATTTAATCATACGTTAATTTAAATGGGTATGTTTCTTTGCTCAGTTAGATAACCTTGTATGTGAGTTAAATGCAATTAATAATTTATATTTATTTAATTACTACTAAATAATTAAGATTTGTATTATTTATCTAGTACTCCAAATTATTAATTATTAATAATAGAAACATAACTATAATTTTGTCTCAGAATGATAGGGAGGAACGTTACTGTTATTTATCGTGTTATTCATCTTTCGTTAAATTACATGTCTAACGTTACCAAAAAGCCTAACGTTTTACTGATTATTTAAATTAATGATCTTTAATAATTTTATTAATGTCACTGATTCGTATATGAATTTAATAATATATTTGTAATAATTTATTGCATAAAACATTACGTAGTTTTAAATATATAATATAATATTTATTTAATTAATAATAAATTAAATGATTCAAAATTTTTTATAAAAAAAATACTAATAGATACCCATTCAACATCTATAAATAATCCAGTAAAAACTCATTCAACATCTATTTCTTTCTCCACCTACTCGTTTCACACAAATAGAATAATAGGTAGGAGAAACAAATAATTTTATTGTTGGAGAATTTTTCTACAAATATAGTTAAACAAATTATGAACTATCAAAAAATTACGTATGTCAGTATTGTGGATCATGAATATTGGTTTTTTATTTATGATGTTCATGAAGGAAGAGGTGTTGGAGAGACTACACTTATTGAATAATTAACTGAATTATGTGTTACAAATGATTTGAAGGAAGACAACACAACCAGCTTGGATGTTGATTTGGATGATCGAGCTGAAATATATTGATATGTTATTTTTATAGTTTTGTGTGTATCTTTTGATGGATCAATTTACATGTATTATTGTGCATTTTGGTTATATTTAAAAAAAAATATGATTCAATAAATTTAATATATCTATTTAATTTGTCTTCATTTTTAAATGCATGGGAAATTTGATCACATTTCATATGACAATAAATTTGATATATCTATTCAATCATTTCAAAATATTTTATTTAATTGTTAAAAAAATAAAATAAATAATTAAAGAGTGTTGTAATTTTTTTTCGTATAAATTAATTTTTAATTAATGATATTAACCATATGAGAAATTGAACATCAATATTAATAACAAAATTCTTAGTAGGATTTATTTTACAATATGTTTGCT
>PYAF01003772.1:257930-274393 GCA_007407185.1 Glycine tomentella
GAATGTAATTGTTTATAAATGTATCTTATCTATTTATGACTTCCTTAATGTTTTAAATGTATTGTGAGATGTATCTTACTCCTCGTTCGTTTGTCTTGTTTGTGTTTGGGTTGAATATCACCCTTGCAGGTGAGTCTCTATAAGGTTATAGTGATGGTGCTACATGAGAGGCTTAGGTCTCCACTTTATATTACTTTTAATTTTAGGTTTATGGATGCTCTGAAACAATGTAACATTGGGACATGAGTTTTATTCATTTATCTAAGTATTCAATTAATCAATAGTTTTTCTTTATATTTTATTTAATATGGTTTGCATGGCCTTTGGAGTGTCATGATTTGTTAAACTTTGAATTACGTTATTTAGTGAAATTTTTTTTTAAGTTTATAAATATTTAATATGTAATACTCTTTTCCTGTGAAAGAAGGGTGTTACATGGATCAATTGGGATAGCCTCTCCACACACAGAACAAATAGGTAGGGATATAAAGGATCTCCCTGCCTAATTCCACGTTCCGGCATGAAGGCCTCCAAGGCTTCTCCATTCCAAAACACTTGCATTTGGGTAGAAGATATACAAGATCGAATAATCTCCACCAAATTCCGAGGAATACCCGCTAGCTGAAGCGATTCAATAACAAAATCTCAATGCAAACAATCATAGGCCTTCTCAACATCAATGTTGATGGCCATCTATCCCACCTTTCCTCTCTTCTTTATCATGGAATGCACCACCTCTTGAGTAATGATTAAGTTATCCCTACTTTGCCGATGTGGAACAAAGCTACAATTCATCGAGCTAATCAAGGATTCCATTACTGCTATCAATCTATGGGCAACGACCTTTATAAGCAATTAATGTGAACTATTTCCTCTCTCCATCCCCCTCTTTTTTCCCCTAGATAATAAAATAAAACCCTCAAGCTAGTCTCCTTAACATATATGAGACTATGATGACAAAGTATTTGTATAAAGTTTTTTGTTATCTTCTATTTGTTGTATTGTTGATGGTTGAGCATGAATTAAACTTCTATAAAGAGTGTTGATATTGTAACACCCATTAGTTTTAAATAAACACCCCATCAACAACTCTTAATTCTCTCTATTTTTCTTCTTATCACATTATATTATCTATCATATCTACATATTTTTCTTGTTTTTCACCCTCTCTAGGTGTCAAATAAGTTTTGGGTTTCAAAAAATCTTTTTCCTTCTCTAAAAGGTGTGTCCACTAACGATATAAGCTAGTTAAAGGAGCTTATAAACTTCTCAAAAGCTTTATCAAACACACAAGGGTTTTACCTGTTTTTTTTAGAGTTGAAAAAATGAACTCAAAATTCGAATTTAAAATATTTAATGATTTGATTTTTTTGAAAATTTAAATTTGTAGTTAAAAATTTTTGGATAGACAGTTTTTAGATTATGGAATTTGATATAAAGAAATCGAAAGAAGTAGACATCGGAAGTAATTAAGAGTTTTTTTTTCAATCTAGATAGTCGATATTAACATTTTTTTGGCGAATATTTTTATTGTAATATAAATATTTATTAATAATGTGATTTAGATATTACTAAGTTTTTATTATAATGCAAATAATTTTTTTATAATTTAAATAATTATATACTTTCATTTTTCTATCTTTATGTGCAAAAAAAAAAAAACAATTCTGTCTTCAAGTGACATCAAAATTTGTCCATTTGATTTAGATAATTATACAATTTATCGTAAAACTTATATATGAGTATGAAATGTGTATTTACTTTTATAATTTGAATATTAATGTTTGCCTATAAAAGCAAATAACAGATATTAATATTATGTCATGAAAAATTTTCTTCTTTTAAATTCATATACTGATAATTAACATTACAATCCCTCTTTAAAGGAAGTTTTATATTCATCAATTTGCATTTTTTTTTATTTGTGATTTGTTTGTTAATCAATTAAACTTATGTCAAATTTGTGATTTATTTGTTAATCAATTAAACTTTTGTCAAAAATCTCAAAAGTGAATGATTGAAAACGGGAAAAAACAAACGGCTACTTGATTGACGAAAAAGATACAACCCCATAGTTTCGCGCAATAATAAAGGCATAGACGACTTTTTGTAGCAAAGCAAAAAGCAACAAAGATGAGTGTTTGTGAGAAAAGAAGTGGGTTTAATTCCCACATAATAGACTTGAGAGATAAGAAATTTTAAGTGTAATTAAATTCTGATTAAAAATTAGTCTTATAATCAATTAAGTGCAATAAAGGGAATTCATGAAAACTTAACCAGAGTTTTTATGGTATTCCCTATAATTTGTTGGATTTTGATACTATTAATTTTTTAATCAAACAAATTACATGTCATTAGTCATATTCTCATTAATTATTTTTTATTTTCAAATTAGTGCTTGATTATTATTTTTAAAATTGTAAATTTATTAAATTAGAAAATATAATTAAAAATAACTTCAAAATTCTGAACCCTAAAATGTTTTTATTTACTTTCAACAGTTTTTATAGAAATTTTTTTGAGGTTTGGTGATTAGAGTTTTAAGAATTTCTAATTATTATTTCTTAAGCATCAATCTTATAACAAGTGTTAAAAGTAATTAAAAAAATTAGGGTTCAACTACTTCTAAAGTTATCTTTAATCATATATTTTAATTTTAAAAAGTTGCAATTTAAAATTTTTTAAAAAATAATAATGAAGGAATAATTTGAAAAAAAATAATTAATGAGAAAATGAATATAATTTGGTTGGTTAAAAATTACTAGTATCAAAAACCCCAAATTATTGGGGGCACCATAAACTCTCTTTGATTATGTCTAAATCCTTTTATGGGATTTTAGAAAGGATAGACTAAATTTTTAGTCACTAATTTTTCTGAAATACAATTTTTAGTTCCTAAATAAAATTTGATTGGTGAAGGTTCCTACACTTTTAGAAATTTCAGTTTTTAGTCCTTAAACAAAAGTTTAAACCCATTATTTTTATCTTGTTCGATGAGATTTTATGGACTACAAAGTCGCATTTTCAAAATTTTAGGGACCAAAAACCTTAATGAAAAATGTTGAGGGATGTTAACTGATTAAACTTTTATTTAGAGACTAAAAATAGAATTTTGAAAAAGCTTAAGGACCTTGATCAGTCAAAATTTTGTTTAAAGACTAAAAATTGAATTTAAAAAAAATTAAGAACTAAAAACTTACTCGATCCTTTTAAAAAAGTTAACCCTTTCAAAATCGCATTTTTAAAAATTTTAGGGACTAAAAATTTTAATGAAAAAATATTGAGGGATCTTGATAGGTCAAATTTTTATTTAAGTATTAAAAAAATAAATTTAAAAAAATTCAAGAAATAAAAAATTAATTAACCCTTTTAAAAAAATTGACCGTGAAGTTTTTATTTAACAAACAGCTTAAAGAAATAGGCACATAACTTTTTTGATATTAACAATGTAAACAATTTTATATTGACAATTATATTAAACTCTACCAAAAACAGAAAGTTGTTGTAAACATGATTATGACTTAGTCAAAATCATTTAGTTAATATACAATAGCACGATTGAATAAAAACAAAAACAGCACAGAGAAAACATCAGGTGAAAACGATGCCCAAATTTAACAGGTGCCGAGGTTTTACTTGGAAGCTAAGCAGTCCAACCAATAAGCGAAGAAGGTTGTTTAACTAAGCCAAACTAACGTGTTCGCTCGCACACAAAACCTTCAGAAAAGTCACATATGTCGTACCAACACGCTTTAGTCGCTTCCTCACCTGCCACGTGTCCACGTTTTCACTGGGTCCCACACTCACTCCACGCCCTATAAATACCCTCCCATATTCACTATTCTTCATCTACTCCTTAGTTCTTACCCTATTTTTCAATTTAGTATCTCTAAGAAATCTTTCAATTTGTTATCTTCCTCTTTAGCTTCTTCGCCATGGCATCACCAGCAAGAACCTTCTTTGCCTTTTTTCTCGTCGTCGCTCTCTTCTTCGCTGCCGCCAGTGCCCAAGACTTGTCTCCGGCCCCGAGTCCTGACGCCGGAGCGGCGGGATCCGTTTCGAGCTCCATCGCCATGATCGGAGCTTCGGTTGTGCTGTCGTTGATGGCTATCTTGAAGCATTGAATTCGTGAATTTGGTTGGATTTGTGTACAAAATTTATTCGTTTTATATATAGCTGTGTATCTATACCTATAGGTATACCGGAGAGAGATTATTCAGTATTTGATATACTTATTGTTATTTGTTTTAGGACTTGGGGAGAATAAGAAGGATTTTATCCTTTACATCGGACCTGTATTCTTTTTTAATTTTTGTTATGTAATAATATATTGTGATATTGACGGTTTTTATATATATTTTTCCTTTTTTAATCTATTTTTTGTATTTAATTATTTGCGCGATGGTAATTGTTACTGGCTTATTGTTGTTATACGTTATTTATACTACTTTTTAAGTTTGTGCATAAGTATTGACACTAATCGATTTGGGTTTAAATTGAATATTATTGACCTTCAAATCATGTAAAAGAATAACCTTCTCGCAACTTAGGTAGAAAGGTAGAAAGTGGTACTGAAGTAGAAACGAAGTTTCAAGTTGAAAGAGACTTTAAAATTTGAACTTAACTAAAAAATTATGTTCATTATTCGTTTGAAAATGTATGAACTTTTGTGAAGAACTATTAAATATTATTGTGAGGAGGAGGGTTCCAATCCTTCACTAATATTCTAGCAAAAACTAATAACTAATATTAGCTAATTAAATTTTTTTATTAGAGATCACTTATCAATTTTTAAGATTAAGTATGTTTTTACTCTCAGAATTATCTCCCAACTAACTTTAATTTAAATATTTCAATCTCTTTTTCATTCTCTTTCATCTCAATTAAAGAGTCTTACCTTCCAATCTCTTTTTACTATATTTTACTTCTTTTCATTCATTTTATTTTTCTTGCACTTCCATTCCTTTTCATTTTTCACAACCAAAAAATCCTAGTGATAATTCAAACATGCAAGAGCATCAAATGATTGATTAGCCTCACGAAACACATGTGACATGTGAGAATTACATCATACCATTTTTTTATTAGGTCAATTATTCAAGAATTAGCCCAAAACTTGGTATGTTAGTGCATCCTTTGTTAAGAAGATTAATAGCTAGTTGATATGACCTTAAGTTACAATTATATTGTTATCATGAATTGTTCTTGAATTGGTTATCTTAAAATTAGAAAACACAAATATAATAACAAAAGAAAGGGATAAATATATTTTTAGTTCCTATATTTTTTTTTTGTTTTGTTTTCTGTTCTTTACGTTTTATATCGTCCAATTTAGTGTATGTACTTTATTAAAAACATATTGTATAGTTCCTACGAACATATGCTTCACAGATGGCATTAATTCTATCCGATGTGGCAAACTGTGAGTATTCTTTTTAATTTTTTAAAATTAATTAAAATGACATAGACTTTTTCTTTAAAAATTATTAAAATGTAATGCTGAAACAATGACAACCCATGGTATAAACCACACAACCAAGTATCAATCGTGGAAATTTAGAGCAGTTCTCATCGATGCTCCACAAAGCGCACCAAGAAGCAGTTGAGAGAGACGTAGATTTCCAATAAGGATGAGAGCCCTTCACACGGAGTTGTGCGCATTGTTAAACGGTCAGCAAGCGTACCGATTTGTCAAGTAATAAATATCCAGTAAGTCCATACGTCGATTTTCACAGGGACTATGTTTGTACTCAGGACTAATAAACGTTTGTTTTCAAGTAATTAATGAATGGAATTGATTGGTAGAATGAGTTGCATTAATGAAAACTATACTTAAACGTAAATTGGAAGCATAAATAATGCAAGGAAAGAGGCACAAACACTTGGAGTATGGACGGTGGAAATATGATGTGATTGGTGTTGGGAGTTCGTTAACTAGAACTACTTTGATGCGATATAAAAGGTTTTTCTCTATTCAACGTCAAATACAATTACCTTCATTCACTAATATAACTTAACCTTGATTCCCCAAGAGATAGACCTAAACCACTTAAATTTCACCCTTAATCCCTCAAGAGTTATCTTAAATGATTTGCATTACGATTAGGAATGACAATGTAACATAGGCTAAATAAAATCATTCTATCCCTAGACATGATATCATTTAGAAGCATTTCTCAGTTATTAAAGCAATAACCATTTTCTAATGTGTTAAAACCTAAAACAAAGCATACAAATGGGTGATCAAACCAAAAGCATGGATAAAGCTAAGAGAAACACAATAATGCGCAAATAACATTGAATAGATAGTTAGGACTTTACATCAAAGTGTTCGGTTGGTAAACTCCCAACAATGGGGTTTTACCTCCTCATTTCCATGAGGAGCTTAAAACAATGGAGGATAGAATAACGGAGTAAGATGCAATGGAAGGGAAGGAGGTGAAGAGGAAGCGCAATGGTGTAGAAGGATGCCTCCCCTTGACCTAGCAGAGCTCCCCAAGCCTCCCAGTGTGTTATGCCCTTTTGGAATGAATCAATCCTCTAAAATTCCCTCCAATTTGTCTTAATGCGCTTCCCTAAGTCATGGTGCTCGCTGAGCGTGTCCTTTTCGCACTCAGCGAGCCTCGAAATGTCCAGCTGAATAAGTGACCACATGCTGAGCGAGCTGGTCGCATTGAGCGGGCCTCACACTGGGCGAGCCTGGTCACACTAAGCGAGTTGCTGCTATTGCACTGAGCAAGCTTGTTGTGCACTAAACGAGCAGGTCCAGACTTGAAATCCATCTTCCATTCTCTTGCACCGAATTCTACAAAAATTGCAATCAACACTTCATAAATCCACTAGTTAAAGCATCTATTGGATAAAAGCTCAGAAGAAGCTCATTTCTACATTTAAATCACCAAAAGAAGCATTAAAAGAGGAAAAAAATGGATAATTGCTACATAATATACATGTAACTTTACGTATGCTTAGCAATTATCACGCATTAAGGAAGCAACAACGAGAGAAAGTAGGGTTGGAATTTTATCACTAACCCCCAGGCTACACTTTCTAATATCTACAAAACTAAATATTCCCCAACGACGGATTTTTCGATGCCAAACTAGGGCATAAACCAAGTTACACATGGCGTAGCATTTTCGCTTCACACATATTGTGAAAGATGGTATTCGACGAAAAATCGATGATGGTATTAAGTCAAAAGACATTTATGTTTTATATTTTTAGACAAATCAAAACTCCTAATTATTTTGATTAGATACAAATAAATACAAATATTATAAGTTGTGTCTTATGTGATATCAAGACATAAGACATGCTTAAGGACCCTACATCTGAAGTATCAAATGATAGTTGCCTTTAGAGATGGCCACTGATCTATTAATTCTTGGACCCAACCTTAGGTAAAATCACCTCAAAATCCTTACATTAATATTAATTGCTTCCCCTCCCCCCTCGGTCTCGAACATCAAACATGGAGCCAAGAGGTTAGATCAGATTTTTGATGTGAATGATTCTCGTCACATTACATCCATGCCACTAATGAATACTATGGACAGTGACAAGCTCAGGTAGAGATTAACTAGCAATGGCGACTATAGTATCAAGTCAGTATATCATCATCTCATGGAGCACTTGATACGAAATGAGCATTTAAAGCTTCCTGGAAATTGGAACATCATCTGGAACCTTTGGGTTCCACCAAAGGTGAAGCACTTCATATGGAAAACTCTCAGGAACTGTCTCCCAACTCGGCTAAAATCAAAGGGAGTTCAATGCTCTAGTACTAGTTGCTACGATGACAAAAACTTTGAAAATGAGTTCATATTTTCTTCGACTGTGCCAAAGCCAAACGCATCTGGGAAGCTGTTGGCCTCTGTAGTTTAATTGCCACTGACATTGATCAAGATGAATCCACAATTGAGCTCATCTTCACGCTCCTCGAGACTCTTCAACCTCCTCATTTGCAGAAGTTTGCCATGATTCTGTGGTGTAGTTAGAGGAGAAAAAATCAGAAGATATGGGAGGACTTTGACCCCAACTCACATGTCTCGGTATCCCTGTCACTGTAATTTCTCAATGAGTAGCTTCATGCGCGTTGACCCACTGCTCTACGCTCAACACCTCAATTAATATTTGAAGCTCTATCACCATGGCAAAAACCTTGTAAGGGTTTCCTCAAGTTCAATATAGACGGAACAACCTTTGCCAATCTAAATCATTTTGAGTTAGGAATTTGCGTTAGAGATGCTGAAGGAAGCTTCATAAAAGCTAGAACAATCTACGTGCCAGGAATGCCAAACCCTAGGGAAGCATAAGTGTTTAGTCTCCTCCAAGCACTGTCATGGGCTCATGATTTGAATATTTCCCAAGCAGTATTCGAAACTGACTATAAGCAGATAGTCAATAGCCATTGCTCCAATAAAATGGCTCCTCTGAATTTTGTTTCATTCTGGCTTGATTAAACCTTTTTCAAACACATTGGTGAGTTTTGTGAGGACACAAGTTAACCAAGTGACTCTAGATTTTATGCTTGCATCCAACAATTTGATTGTATTCCAAATTGTATCTTCCACTTATTATGAATGAAATACAACAATCTTGCTTTGTCTCAAAAAAAATTTATACATGCGGAATTTTCTAGAGGGCACCTCTCCATTATTAATTATTTGAAACAAAAAAAAAGGTAAATATATTAAATAATTTATATTTGTTTACTGTTTTATCTTACTTTTTTTATATTTTATAATAAAAATATTAAATATTATATATGTTTTGGAGATTCATATAAAGATGTCAAAGAAAATTTTAAAATCAATTGAATACTTAATATCTAAAAAATATACAAAAATGTAAGTACTATTCCTTAAGTTAATAAAAGAATTAACCATGAAATGTTGTAAGAAAAATTGAAATGACTGAAAACAATATTGTTTCTCCAATAATCATAACCCACATACTTTTTAGAAATTTTAAAATGATCTTATGTTAAATATGAAAAGCACGAAATCTCTCCAAATCCCACTTGGTGTCTTGAGCTAGCTGTTTCCTAGTTGTAAGGTAAGGTATACGTTATTTTCTTGATGCGGTTGTTGTTTCCTAGCTAGCTGTTAACATCTTAAAATATAAAACATTATCAATGAAATGAGTTAAGTTGTTTGTTGTAAAAAAAATCATCTTAAAATATAAAATATATTTAATATTTTCTTAAAATTAATAAGCAAGACAATTAATAATAAAATTCTGTAAGAAAAAAAATGATTGAAAACAATCATGAAGTGACTAGATTAATTGATGGTAAATTTATTTAAATTTTTTAAGTCATGATAACATTATTAATGTAAAATACTGTATTTATTAGTTTTATTAATAATTAATATCTGATAAAAATCTTGCGTGGAACAAACATGTTAGCCGATTAATTCAATTCAATGGTATACATTAAATATTTAAAGAATTTTTTAAAAATAGATTTTTTTTAGCAGTGATACTTGTCCTCCGTAGAAAGAAGAAAAAGTGATTGAAAACAAAAAGATTAAATTAGTTTTTAACTTATTTTTTATATTTAATTTGATCATCTATTTTTTTAAATTGATTCAATTTAATCTTTTAATTTAAATTGTAAAAAATTATACTTTGTGATAAATTAAAGTTGTGTCTAAATTATTTTAAATAGTTATAAAATATATATTTTTCAAAAAAATAAATCGATCTAAATGAGTTGATATAAAAAATTAAAGAACTAAATTAAATTAAAAAATTAAATAATCAAATTGAATATAAATAATAAATTAAAAGATTAAAAAACTAATTAAAAAACAACAATTTACCGATTGCATAGGTATACGTTGTTTTCTTGATGCCGTTGTGAGGTAGCTTTCCAACAGTAACGGCTATTTGATTAGAATAGTATAGTTCAATTATTATAATGACCACAACTTTTTTCCTTTTGCGGCAAATGCAAAACAAAAAGCAATAAAGAAAGCAAAGAAAATAGAAATAGAAGAATAGCACCGACAGCATTAGCGAGAAGTCGCAGTCTCCAATCAGAACACACCACAATCCACGCATGTTAACATGTCGTCTCGTCGGTGTTTCGGCGCTTTTCTCAAAAACATCTTTCCACATGCGTTTCTTGTGTAAATCTAACTCTTTAACTGTCAATCAAATTATTAGACCAGTCTTTACCCATAATATACATTTTTTTTTAAAGTATGAAATCGCTGGCTAATGCATACAAAAATATATGATTATGAAAAAAAAAAATGAATTGATTATTTTGTTGATATTCATGATATCAATTTAGAATATTTATTAATTTTATTAATAATTAATCACTTTTAATTAAATATTTTCTTTCAATCATATTTTTCTATTCATGAGATTTAAATTTAAAATTTTCCTTCATATGATGAATCAAGTTCAGTTTCACTTGATAAACATAAATTGATCAGTAGATACATCTAAAGAGTATAAATTGATGTTAATTGTATAATTAAATTGTATATCAGTTTAGTTTTTGACAAAATCATTATTGACTCTTTTTTTGACAGCATCATTAGTGGACTCCTAAAAAATATTAATATTTAAAATATAGACTAAAACTAATTTAATTAGTTGAATAGAAGAAATAAATTATTATAAACGCTCGATACTTATCTTAGATCTCTACTAATACAAAAAATTATGAGTGTATTAAAGTTCTCTCTTATAATTTTAACATACTAAATGATTAAATATAAATCAAAAAATCCCTCATATTTTACTATAAACCAATTTAGATATTTACATAATTTTTTTAAAATATAATAAAGAGACGTACTGTTACTCTTATACAAGTCTCTTCCGTCGCTTTTCTTAGAAATACTTTTCCACTTGCATTTCTTGTGCCACCCAAATTATCAGACCAATGTTCCCACACAATAATAGTTTACATAGAAATTGTGCCCATGCAAAATATATAATTTAATTCATAAAATTATTATTTCAAACAGACAAAAAAGACTAAAATCCACACTTAAATAATTTTTTTTTAAATCAAAACATCCCTCCCCCTTTTTTTTATAAACAAACTTACATATTTTTATAATAAAAAAATTGAAAAATGGTATAAAAAAGGGAAGAAAAAAAAAGGAAGTCTCTTTAAGTCTTTTAAGAGTTACTAATAAGTAGTAATGATTGGTTTGGTAGAAAAAAAGAAAAATATGTAAAATTTATATTAAATTTCAAAATTTTCTCTTTTTTCCTATCATATTTCTTCACAACCAAACATATCATAACTCTTCTTCAACCAGGAAAGTTTCTTGATTTGACAATGTCCTCCTTCTCCTTCAGTAAACAAACAAGCCCCAACGTTTACGGGAACTATTCTTCAATTAGTCGTTCTGTTTCGCATTCATTGACTATGTAACGTTATTCACTTTCTGAAGCCATAAAGAAAAAGTCCAAAATAGCGTTACGAGTTACGACACAGCGACGCGTTCAACGGGAAAAGTATAAAAAAGAGAGAGAGAACAAGCAATAATCTCGGGTCGTTTGTTTGATTAAACATTAAACACTTTACCAAAACGCTAAAAAAAACCACAGAAACGTAGCGAACCATCTCTCTCAAGTCTCACCAAACCAAACTAACCCTTATAACCATTGATTGATTCACACACCTCAATGTTCCCTCGCCCGCCAGCTGTCCACGTTTCCGTGGGCCCCACGTCTCTTCCCCATACTATAAATACCCCCACCCTCCCTCATTTCTTACACCCAAAAAAAAAAAAAAAAAAGGAAAAACAAATCTCTTAACACCTTCAGAAATATTTTCTGTTAGTAATTTGTTACTACTATTTTTCATTCTCTTTCTCTCTACGTTTTATTATAGTCATGGCATCTCAAGCAGTTTCCTTCAAGTCCTTCGCCGTTGCTCTTATTGTGGCGCTTTTCTTCGCCGCCGCCGCCACCTCCGCTCAGGACTTGCCTCCAGCAGCGGCGCCGGCGCCGGGACCAGATGCCGGGGCCGCCGGAGCCGTTTCGAGCTCGGTCGCCATGATTGGAGCTTCCGTTTTGTTGTCAATGCTCGCCATCTTCAAGCACTGAATATAATCTGATGGATTCATCTTGTGTGAAGATTATTGATTCTTTCTGCACACTCGGATTTATTGTTGCTGTTTTTCTAATACGTTACGAGTGATGATTATTAATTTATTATTATTATGAGTTGATCTATGTATAATAGAGAGAGAACTTACAGCATTTATATATTGAACCATTTATTGTAGGTGTTAGTGTGAAAGAAATAAGAGGGATTTTGATATCCTCTTTCATTATATTGTTATGATTTCAGTGTTTAATATTGCGTTCAATTTTTCGTGGCGCTACATCATTTTGGGTCTCTCACTAACCAATTGAATCACACTAATAATAATTTTATAAGAAATTATTATAACATGTGTTTAAACTTAAAAACAAACAATTTTAAAAAATAATACTTTTTAAGAAGCAAAAAGAATTTATTTTAAAAAAATATTTATTTTAAGTAAAAATTATTTAGACAAACGCATTAGTAAATTATAAAATTGTTTATTTTATTTAGAAAATACTTTATTTTAAGCAAACTAGTTCTATATGTTGCCCCTAAATAAACTAGTGCTTGCTTATTCACTTTATATTGAATTTTGTTAAAGAATTGCGTGTAAAAAAATTATTTTCTTAAAATTATTTTGTAAATTCAATGGATAATTATTTTTCTTTGTTGACAGAAGAACAAATGAACATTTCAGTACATTTTTAACTCTGGTTAATTAGAAAATGAGATGGATTTGGACATAAAATTGGGACTTTAATTAGCACAAACAATAAAGAGTTAAAGACACTGAAAGCTGTACATAGATTTTTACCGTTGCGGATTAGCATGAGAGATCAATTCTTTTGTATTCTTAATCATTATTAATTAATTAAAAGTTAGTTTCAACTCTGACATTTAAGCCTCTGTTATATTTACTCTGAAATTATATATTAAATAAAAATAACTAATTTTACACTGTTTAAGAAAATTAGTTGATATCTTTTAATTTTTTTTAATCTAAAATAAAAAAATAAGATTGTCTTTGTTAAAATTTGTTACGATGAATAAAAAGGAATCATTGAAAGTGAAATTAGAATTAAATAAATGATATTTTAAGAATGATAATATTAAATAGGATAAAATTTGTTAGATTTGTTTATATTTAAAATTAATATACAAGACCACATTTTTACTTACATATGAGTAACTCAAAGAGTTATATATTTCATTGTATACACGTTAGCATGTAGCCGGATCAGGAGCTTAATTACGCGTATCCTATCTTAATTGGGAGATTCATGTTTTCTTTTGCTTTTGTGGAAAAAAATGTTTTAAGTTTGTACGTATCAAATGATAGCAAAATAATTTTCTTTCGAGTATCTCTCGAGCTCTAAGGTCTTCTTTCCAAGCGTCTAGTTGCTAGGTTCTCTTAGAGGAAAATTACCTACTATAGGCATTTAGACTGTTAAGTTAAGACTGTTAAGTTAAGACTTGAGGCTAAGCAATAAATGAAAATAATAAATAAAAAATAATTAATTTTACTTCTAGAATCTCTCCCACTCACAATTATATATATCATATTGGGTTTTGGATTTGTGGATTTTGTTACATGATTACTATTTCAGGTAATCTGTTTTTAATTAATTATTGTTATGATGTTTATCTATTAGCATAATCCTGATCATGACTGTCTAATGGTCGAATTTATTCTTTTGTGGTAGATTCAACTATCTAGTTGGGTGAATATATGTTGGTGTTTAGCCAACCAAAGGGTTGAGGTTCATTCCCTTCTCTTCATACCTGTTCTACTCAAGGAGAACAGAAATGTCCAACAAGTGATTGTTGGGTGTTTTATGTAGGACCAGATTCTCCCTTCCCGAGAAGTTTATGAGGATGAAGCTACTAATGGGAGAGAAGATCACAGCGGACACGATAAAGCAATTGGGTGTTGTGTGTACCGTGTGAATGGAAAGAGAGAGTCAGGATTGTGTGTGTGTACCTTTCACTATGGGTGATGCTTTATTTATAGGAAGCTAACCTAGTCCTTGAAGATAAGTTGTTGAGGCCTCTTATCTTTGCATACTTCTGACAGCTATCGTACCTCTTGACGTGTTCCGCTGCATTCGCTTTCATCGTCGGCCAAAAATATCCTACGCGCAGAGCTTTCAGTGCTAAAGCTCTTGCTCCCATGTGTTGGTCGTTGATCCCTTCGTGTATCTCAACGAGCACGTATTCGGCCCAATCCGAGCTTAAATACAAGAGTAGTGGGGTATGGAGGCCCCGTCGGTATAACTCGTCATCGACGATCACATACATCGCCGCATCTCTGATTAGCTTCTTTGCCTCCACTTCTTCGTCGGGGAGTGCCCCCTGCTCCAGGTAATTGATAATGGGTCTTCTCCAATCCTCCCCGGTCATAATGGCCATGACACATGCGGGGTGGGCGATGTAACACCCTGGACGTCTCCGGTATGTTAACATCAATGATATCCATATCACGCTATCAGCGTTAACTAAGCGCAGTGCGGAAGCGATATAATCGTTTATCTTAATTACATTATGCATGGAATATAAAAACCACATAACAAAGAACATAAAACAAGCCCCTGCTGATCCAGATAAAACAAAAACAACTATATAGGCAGATACACAAAACTAAACAGAGATATTCAGGAGGAACATACTTATATACATCCACATCATCTGTACATATACATGCTCAAAAACAAGACCACAGCTGGGTCATACAAATATGTACAGTACTATGGGTGTACACACACCCTACAACTACACAGAGATCTGAGACCAGCTTCAACTCTTGAAGCTCTGCTCTGGTCTTCTACTGCAGTCTCCCATCCAGCCTCTCAGGTCCACTAGGGCCTCCTGCCCTGAGGTCGCTCCTCTCCTCAAGAAGCACCTGAAAACCACAAACCCCACACAGGGTGAGACAAACGTCTCAGTAAACTCAGGGTTCTGGGGATCCTCCCTAACCCTGGTTTACCACCAAGCATAAACAAAACATATAAACAGAGCTGAGGAAAATCCTCCTAGCTCACACATACAAAGACTAGGACAACATCCTAGCTTTCACACATCCCAGCTCTCTGGGTCATAACCGAATGTTCTCAGCATCAGAGGTATTCAACCTCGTCCTGGCTCTCTCAGCCATATCACAGAGATCAAAGCCATAACCATGGCGTCAATATCTCATCCTAGCTCTCATAGCCCATCTCACAGATATCTCATAGAGGTACCTATCATAGTGTCTCTCATTAGACACTTCTCAACACAAGAGAGGCACTGCCTCTGAGCCACACAAACATTGCCTGAGGAGAACCCTCAACTCAGGACTCTAAGAATACAGATATGGCTCATCTAAGAGGCCCTAGGCTCTAGTCCCCCTCGGGAAGCCCTCTCCTAGAGATACAACATATCTGCCTATCATCTGGCCTGGAAAAACCCTCCAGGACTTTCATAACACATGCCTGGGCAAGAACATCCTTACAGGGCAATCACCTCCAGGACTTCCTCATACACTGGCCTGAGGATAATCACTCAGGACTTCCAAAATCCTTTCCTAAGGAGGAACATCCACACAGTTCCTTCTGGCCTTAGGACTTAGGTGGAGAGCAGTGACACCTCCCAAGGAATCTCAGCTATTCCAGGGAGTCCTCAACCTCAACTAGCCTGATACTCATCCAGTATCCTTTAGGTTCCATCACAGACCATCTCATGATCTGCATTCTCTCAAAAGACCCACGGCCTCACACCTGCCATATCAGGTGTCTCATAACCCTCACACTGTCTCAGTATCTATCCTAGGGTTCATCTTTCTAGAACGGTCTGAGTTCCACTCTAAGCACCGTTCTTAAAGCCTTTCAGGCTTCCAACACATATATATAATTCAAACATAGCATGCAATCTTCACCCCACTAGGGTGATAAACCAAAATAAGGGAAAACTCCAGAACGATGAGCTTACCTGGCAAGCCGTGCCTGTACTTCCAGCCTCTGGAATGATGGTCTGCTCCTTTGACACCTCGTGTCAAGTCCTAATAAGGCAAACAAACACATGTCACAGACCATTCAGGCTCATAAACAATCATAGCTCATCAGACAGTCCTCAGCTGTCTCTGAGAAAGGAATCTCAGTCCTTCCCATCAACCCGAGTCATATGCTCAAGGGTTTCCCAGGCTATCCTCTATAAGCTTATCTGTAGACCTTTCAATGGTCTATCTCAGATCACAATGGCCTCAGAGTCCCTCTAGACTCAACACCAGCCATCCACACTGAGCATTACAGCTCAAACTCAACTTCTCATTATTACCAGTTTCAACCGGTCAATCTCATCTATATCATCTCATGAGCAACTTTGTCAACTGCTCTAAGGTCCAGACTAGTCAAATAGT
>PYAF01003772.1:274493-291666 GCA_007407185.1 Glycine tomentella
TCCTCAGAACAGTCCTCTGAGCATAAGACTCTACAGAGTCCGAGCCTAATAACGGCTCTAACACTTCCAAAAACACCCCTCAAGATATTCAAAATCTAACCAAAGACCCAAACACAGAACCAACGGCTAGAGCTCGAGTTTCTTACCTCTGTGCAACTCAGACACACTAGGGAACCACTTTCCCTAAGACAGATCGCTCTGCCAAGCCTCCTCTGGTCCTGGTTCCTCGATTCCAAAAACTCCCTTTGGAATCCTGATCTCGCCGTAGACCGACTTTTCTCGAGAATCAAGCTAAGTCACTAGCTGATCTCGAAGCTCTGAACACTTTCTCAGTTGGGTCTAAGGTGTTTAGATGAGAGATGGAGAAGATATGAAGCTCTCAAAATCAACAATGGAGGTTTCTCTCTCTCTTTCTTTCCTTTTTCTCTTCTCTCTCTCTCAGCCCAAAAGGCCTCTTATAAAACATTTCCACCGATCTCGCACTGATCGCGCCGTTCCCACGCTACTAGCGCCATGATCTCGGCCAAGCCACGCTACTCGCGCCAACTCCACGCTGGTCGCGTCACAGGCTCGGGGCTCCCACGCTATTGACGTGGACATCCACGCTACTGGCGTGGAACTCCAGAAGAAAACATGGTTTTCTAGAGCTCTTCCCACGCTACTAGCGCCGTACTCACGCTACTAGCGCGGGATGGCCGACAGCATTGGCATGTTTTATGCATCTGGTGCAGATCGCGCCGCACTTCACGCGGGTCGCGCTGAAGGCCAGAATAGCCTATTTCAACTCTTTCTCAAGCCTTTAAGCCTCCTTTCAATGGATTCCAAGGCCTAATTATATGTTTAAAAATTCCAGATATTACAGGCGACCTCTTGTTGGATGACCGTTCTGTGGTTGGGCGATCCTTTCGTGCTGACCAACTTTGACAATATGTCCGCTCGGGTGTTTTCTTCTCTTGGAATATGCGCGACCACCACTTCATCGAATTCCGCCATGATTTCCTTTACCTTGGCCAGGTATTTGGTTAGTAAAGGCCCCTTGACTTGATATCGTCCCTCAATCTGTGCTGAAACGAGCTGCGAATTAGTGAAGACACTGACCTTTGATGCTCCTTGCTCTTTTACCTGCTTCAATCCGGCGATAAGTGCTTCGTATTCCGCTTGAGTATTGGAGGTCGGGAAGTTGAGCTGCAACGAATGTTCAAGAGATACGCCCTCAGGATTCTCGACGATGATCCCGACTCCACTTCCCTTAGCATTAGACGATCCGTCGACATATACCCTCCATACTTTATCTTCCTGTTGAGTGGACGACGTCGGGGTCAATTCTACTATGAAGTCGGCCAACGCTTGAGACTTAATAGTGTTGCGGGCTTCGTATTGAATGTCAAACTCGGATAATTGGATAGCTCAATTCATCATTCTCCCCTCCAAGTCCGGTTTGTGTAGCACTTGTCGGATGGATTGGTTCGTCCGAACTACAACCGTATGGCTCTGAAAATATGGGCGAAGTCTCTTTGCCGCGGTGAGTAGAGCGAAGGCCACCTTTTCAAGTTTTTGATATCTTAATTCCGAGTTCTTCAAAGCTCGGCTCACAAAATACACCGACAATTGAGACTTGCCTTCTTCTCTGACTAGTACTACGCTAATGGCCTCCTCTCCACTGATAGGTACAGAATGAGCACCTCGCCCGGCTCGGGTTTTGACAATACCGGCGGCGAGGTTAGGCACGCTTTGATCTTCTGGAAGGTTTCTTCGCACGCCGGGTTCCACCCTATACTGGCTTCCTTTTTTAATAACTTGAAGAAAGGAAGGGCTTTCTCCACAGATTTCGAGAGAAATCGGGTTAAGGCCACCATCCTTCCTGTCAACTGCTGGACTTCTCTTTTGTTAACGGGAAATTGCATATCCAGGACGGCTTTGCATTTGTCTGGGTTTGTCTCTATTCCCCTGTGGGTTAACATGAAGCCCAGGAACTTCCCGGCTTTTACCCCGAACGCACATTTCAATGGATTGAGGCGTATGTCATGCTGCCTCAGCTTCTGAAACGTTTCTTCCAAGTCTTGGATGTGGTTCCCGGCAGTCGACGTCTTCGTGATCATGTCGTCGATGTAGACTTCGATATTACGTCCAATCTGAACGGAGAAGACCCTGTTCATCATCCGCTGGTATGTTGCCCTGCCATTTTTCAATCCGAAGGGTATAACGTCATAGCAGTAATTTGCTTTGATCCCCCAGAATGTCGTTTTTTCACGGTCGTCTGGATGCATGGGTATCTGGTTGTACCCAGAGTAAGCATCCATAAATAACAGCCATTGGTATCCCGCCGAGTTATCTGCAAGTTGGTCAATATTTGGCATCGGGTACGAGTCCTTGGGACAGACTTTGTTCAGCTCGGTATAATCGACGCAAACTCTCCATTTCCCATTGGATTTTTCCACCATCACAACGTTAGAGAGCCAGGTCGTTATTGTATCTCCCTTATGAACCCGGCCTCGATCAATTCGTCGATGTGTTTGGCCAAGGCCTGTCTCCTATTCGGGCCGAGCTTCCTGTTCTTCTGTTCTACCGGCTTGGAATCAGGATATATCGCTAGTTTGTGGCAACAGAAGGTAGGCTTGATCTCGGGTATTTGGGACGCCTTCCAGGCAAACACGTCTTGATTTTCCTTCAGGCACCGGATCAACTTGTCCTTGGTTTCGGGGTCGCCTTGTTTCCCTATCTTCGTGATCTGCTCGGGTGAGGATCCGATCTGAATATCTTCGAGTTCGTCCACTGGCTCCGGCCTCCATTCCTCCATGTCCCGTAGGTCCAGTTTTACCAAATTAATTGGCTTCCTTGGACACGTTCTGATCGGAGATCCTACTGGCTCCCCCCGTTGGACCCGAGGTGGGGAAGACGGTCCGACCTTCGTTTCTCTGATCGTATTATAATAACACTGTCTTGCCTCCTTTTGATCTCCGCAAATCGTGACGACTTTGCCGAGATGTTCGATCATCTTCATTTTTTGATGCTTGGTGGACATCAAAATATCCCATTTGTGGAGCGTCGGCCTGCCCAGAATGATGTTGTACTGTGAGGGGAAATCGGCCACAGTGAATGCGACCCTTTCTGATCTGAATCCTTCCCTCGTTCCTAGTGTAAGTTGGAGGTCAATAACGCCTTTCAGGCTGGTGCCTTCACCGTTGAAACCGTACAACATGGTTTGGCACGGTCTCAAGTCTTCCATTCTTAAATTCATCTTTTTAAACGCGCTCAAGTTGATGATGTCGGCAGAGTTGCCATTGTCGACGAATATCCTCTTGACCCGGAAATTGGCGATAGTCCCTGTGATAACTAGACCGTCCTCATGGCCCAACACCACTCCCTTCAAATCCTCGTCGGTAAAATAAATCAGCGAGGGGTCGACTTTTTTGGCCTTCCCATTGGAGCTTTCCTTGAACTTTGGTCGGTCTCTTACCGACATTACTTCTTTAAGATATTTCTTCCGCTGGTTGGCCGTGTCGCCTCCTCCTCCCATTCCGCCTGTGATGACATTGCATTCGAACTCAGGTTCGGGAAACTCTTCATCCTTTTTGTTTTTCTTCTCTTCCCGTTGCTTGTTTTCTGGCTGGGCTTTTCTTTTGCCATGATGCCCCTGAGTCCGAATGACGTATTGTCGTAGTTTGCCCTCTTGTACGAACTTCTCTATGGCATCTCGGAGTTCCCAGCACTGGTCGATCGCGTGGCCCGACCCATTGTGAAAATCACAATACAGGGAATCCAACCCTTCTTTCCTCAATATTGGAGGAGGTCGGTCGACCTTCCTCATGTCGGTGAAGGCGACCTCCTTCCATATCTGACCACGCGAAGCGGTCAATGGCGCGTACTTGTCATACTTCAGCTCATACCTCCCAGGTCTGAAACGAGGGTTGGGAGCGCCTCGTGGTGGTCGGCTGGCGGAAATAGTTGCTGGATGCCGACTTGTCTGCCCAGGGTAATGATTTTCCTGACATCGGTTTCTTGGTGACAAGGGCTTTTTGTTTTCCCTTGGTGCCGAGTTAGCAATTTCCATCTGCTCCAACTCCAAATATTTTTTAGATCGAACCCTGAACTCATTTAGAGACTTCACAGGATCCTTGTAAATCGATTTGGCCAGACGGGAGGACCCGTTGAGCCCGGCCGAGATGAGGTGGACGTGTACTCTTTCCTCTAAGCCCTGAACTTGTAAAGCGGCTTCCTTGAATCGATCTAGGTAACTTTGCAATGTTTCCCTGGGTTGCTGTCGTATTTTTCCCAGGGCAAATTCGGATTTTGGCCGTTTCTTACTCGTTGCAAAGTTCAACAAGAACTTCTGGCCAAAGTCCTCGAAGTTTTTGATGGACCGTGGCGATAAGGAGTGAAACCAAGTTTGTGCGGCCCCGGTTAAGGTGGTGGCGAAAATTCTTGAGATGATGGGTTCATCAATGCCTCGAACTCACATCTGCATGTCAAACTTGTCGATGTGCACCTGCGGATCTTGGCTTCCATCATATTTGGAGAGGAACAAACCGTCGAAGTCTTCCAAGAACTGGGAGTCTACTATTTGGTCGACGAACGGGCTATTGTTTTGGTAACCCCGACGATATTTTCTCTGATACGTGCCATCGCCTTGGTCTGGACGGCGGATGACTTCTTCCGTCGGTTTTCCTGCAGCACGTTCTGGTGCTACGACCGAGGAAACACGAAATTCCTCGCGGTGGGAACATGATACTCTTCCCTGCTCGGAATGGTTAGTCGGATCCCTATTGCCAATCCCAGCGGTGCGGGCCGACGTCTCAGGTCTTGGTCTCCTGGTTGCATGAGGTTGCTTCGTCTCTGCATTGTGTTCCAGATAGTTGACATGTTGCCGGCGCTCTTCCTCCCTTCGTCTGTTATCGCATTCTTCCAACTGAGTAATTAGTCGTTGAACATCATCTTGTCGCTGGAGCTCGTAACGCTTTTCCAGGTTCTTAATGCTAGTCAATAAAGACTTGAGAGCATTCTGGATGAAGCGCTGAGAGTTTCCCGGCTCTTCTTCCGGTCGAGGGCTATCCGGTGCGTGTGCCGCCGGACCCGCAGGAGATGAGGCCGTATGAGAAAGCGCATCTTCTACTATCACATTTTCCTGGTTCAGGTTTCTGGGTGGTTCTTCACGCCTAGCCACCTGATGCCTCCTAGTGTTAGCCATTGCGAGTTGGTGGGATTCGAAATTTATCGTTCCCACAGACGGCGCCACTGTTCTGCTCAAGGAGAACAGAAATGTCCAACAAGTGATTGTTGGGTGTTTTATGTAGGATCAGGCTCTCCCTTCCCGAGAAGCTTATGAGGATGAAGCTACTAATGGGAGAGAAGATCATAGCGGACACGATAAAGCAATTGGGTGTTGTGTGTGCCGTGTGAATGGAAAGAGAGAGTCAGGATTGTGTGTGTGTACCTTTCACCATGGGTGGTGCTTTATGTATAGGAAGCTAACCTGGTCCTTGAAGATAAGTTGTTGAGGCCTCTTATCATTTTTCCGAGATATCTGGAGATGCAGATATATGTTATCTGCAGGTTTCGCCGCTTCTATTCGGTTATAACGATAAGTTATTGATGATTTGAATATTTAAATTAACAGGATAAAGATAGGGTATCTTTTATCCGTAACAATACCTTTTTTTTACCTATCACAAAGTATTCTGGTATTCGACATGACCAAGTTCTCGAGATCTCTTTGCCTTGTTACAGAATGTAGCCTTTCTTTAGGAAGGAAGAAGTATTTGATCATTCGGCCAGTCGAATACCCTTCGTGTATAAAGTTATTATCAACCTCAATATTTAGAAAAAGAAAATCAATAGAATGCAGTTGAACTGGGAAGCATTTTTTAAGTTTCTTTTCTCCCATTAAAATTTGTCATTCTAATATGCATTTGAGTCTTAAAACCAAGGTACACAACAAGAAAATTGCCTTGTAGCTACAGACACTTTTACCTACAGCCATAATTTAGTGTAGGTAGAACTAAAATAATTTTTTTACCTACATATGTTTAATGTAGGTAAATGCAAAAAGACTTATACTTATTCATATTTGATGTAGGTAAAAACAAAAGAATTTATACTTACCAATATTTAGTGTAGGCAAAATTTATAAGGACTTATACCTACAAATGTTTAGTGTAGGCAAAATTTATAAGGACTTATACCTACGGAGACTTTTATTTATGAATATAATTAATTGTAGATAAAATATATAAAATTGTTATTTAAAAAAATTTATTGATGTAAATATATTTTGATTTTAATTTAAATTTGAAAATGGTTGATCCAGGATTTCCAAAAAACTCCTTGTGCTCTGTTGTGATAGGAAACAACACTCTCACTCAATATTCATTCATTTTCCATTTCTATTCTTTTCTACTAATTTCTTTCTTTCTACACTCATCCCCTCATTCTTAGTATTCACTCCTTCATTCATTCTTCTCTGTCAACATACACACACACACACACACTCTTCTTCTTCTTCTCTTAGGGTTCCGCGAGTGTGAGTGATGCTCCTTGCGACATGGATAATAGCTTGAACAATCCGAGCGGCAACAAGTAAGACCCGCCAGTGTCGCCGCCGTTTCCCAAGAAATTCTATGGCTTCCAATCGTTCCATTAGCCTCTCTTAGGGTTCTGCAATATTTAGCCATCCAAAATTTCTAATGTTGAAGCAAGTTTGGTCACTGGGAAGCCATCATCTGTGTCTTTCTCTGTGCCTAAAATTGGAGGTAACTGTAATCATCTACCATTTGTTTGAGAAATTGTCTTGTGTGAATGACTAGTATTTTTTTCCCTTTTGAAAGATTAAGGATGATTCTACGCTAGATAGATTCCTTTTCTTTTTATTTGCGAGTGTTTTATCTTCTTTGTTCTTCGTTCTGTCTTTATTGTAGATATTTGGCAGTGTTTTAAAAATGGTACTCAGTTTGGGGTGAACATCAAGTAATATACATATGAAAATGTTAACATCTATGTATAATATATTTGATTTGTGGTTGAGTAAATCTCTTTGGCAATAACAAAGTAGCTTTGGAGTTCCAAATTAGAAAATGTTTTTTTCAAGATTTAAAAGAAATTAGAAAATACGATCAAATTCCAATTCCAATCTCCAATTTTATGGCTCAGTTTGGGTATTTATTTGTCCGCCATATGTTTGTGCTATTGCCACCACTGAGAATAGTGTGTAACTATGGAAGTTGTAAAGGTATATGTACGTACATATTATGAATTTGTATCACAACTAAAACAAAAAAAGTGTGTACCGGTTTAACTAGTTTATATAGTAATCTGTAATTATAATGGTCATGGCCATTACTCACTCTGTACGTCACTGTTGTTCAAGGTGTATGAGAAGTTGTAATAGGTAGGACCCATGACCTTTATTTGCATAACAATATTGCCATAAGTAGGTTGTAATAACCATATCTAGTCATAATAATCGCATGAAAATGTTATGCTATATCTTGTACTTAATTAAAGCATTACATAGTTATCAAGGGGCAAAGATGATTCAATGTTGAACCTACTCACAGCGTGGGTCTCAAGTCTCAACCTCCACCCACACCTACCTTTCTTCTATGTAATAACATTACAAGAGTCCTAAATAGCGTTGACAGAAAAAGCAGGCCCATCAAGATTAGCCCATTTTTGGTTAGTTGGAGCTAATCATTTCATTATTCAGATCAAAATGTTGAACTGCATGGCATGTATATGCAATTCGTCATCTTCTACTTAAGAGGGGAAAGAAAAGTGTAAAAATGATATTACAGGCCTGCACTACAGGGATTCCCCTTTTAACATCCTTATTGAATCTCAATTTACCTTGGTTGGTTAATCCTTATTTAAAAACCAGAAACACAAGTTTTGTTTCTCTCTCTTCTCACTTCTACATTTTGTTTCAATATATTTTCTAACTCTCTTGTGTAGTTTCATTACTTGTGCCTTGTGGTTTTGCAATTCCTTGACCCTCCTGTGCTGGTGATTCTCTTTCTTGGATTGTCTCAGATTGATGAAGGTGTTTCCTTTATGCCTAAGCCAATTTCTATTTTCAAGAGTAGGAGCACCTTTATGAGTTGCTGGATGGAGATGGTGGAATAAGCAAAAGAAAATTAAGTACTTTATATAGTAGCAAAGTGAACATATAATATTTTAAATAGGCACATTTATTTGGAAGCTAGCGCATGCATGTGTGCTTTCCCACGGTTAATATTGGTTATGGAACAAAGCAAGAGACATCAGCCTTTACTGCTGTAATATCTTAAATTTATATTTGTCTTGTAATCAGTTGTGAGAAATAGTTTGTATCTCCAGTTATCTTTTCTTTTTTCAATTTTGTTACTCGTTCTTGAATGCCTTTATTGGAGATCTTACAGGGCTAGCTACCTTTGATTTTTTACTTGGTTTCTGGTAATAGTTTATTCTTGTGAATACCTGACATTGTGTGTTCAGGGTGCATTGTATGGATCAGCTGGCTTTGGATGTGGTATTTTTGGTCAAGGAGTAGCAAATATGATCATGAATGCCAAAAGGTATGATTACCAGGATGGCTTTTGTTGTAGTATAATTTTATTACAGATGTGTTGTTGACTAATTCTTATGTTGGCTGCATTATAACATCATAAATGCTTGGATTTGTTGTTTTATATAACTACAGAAAGCAAATACACAAACTCAATTTGTCATTTTTTGCTTTTGTTTATTTAAAACAGGAGCTTTAAGAAATCTGAATATGACATACCTGTGCCTCCTATTCTGCAGAGTGTTGCTCTTTGGGGTATGCCTTGTCCTGTTTATATTCAAAATTTCTATCTCCAGTCTTTTATGCTTTATTTTATTCAGATTCTTCGGTTGACTCAGCTGTATTAAGGGTCAGAAAAAATATTTTCATATTAATGCTTTTTCCATTATCTTTTATTAAAAAAAGTTATTTCTATCATTTTCAAGAAAGTACTTATTATTCATGTGTAGGCTTTGATGCATGTGGCTTCCTTGACTAGGACATTGACTCACATCATTCATGAATATTATCTATTTACCTTGACAGATTTATGGTATATATAAATATGGAAACTGTCCTTGTCGGTCTGTTGTGTCTCTTTCTCTTCTGCAGCAACAATCTTGAAGCTTCCAGAGGAAATCTTGGTGTTGGGGACCCTTGAGGCAATAACCTTCTTCAAGCTGCTCCCAAAGAAGGCTGAACTGGGAGCTGAAACTCCAGCTCCAGACCCATTCAGGTTCAACTGCAATGCCACAGTAAAATAAATATTCAGTACTTCAAATAGTTGCTTTTTCTTCTCCTTAATTATTTTTTGTCTATCACCATCCTTAATTTTTTAGGCAAGATGAGCTATATATATAAACATGCACATCAAGCCACTTCATAACAGCCTAATAGCACCAATTAATCCATTTAAACTTAGCATGTGACTATACATGACACGTAAAATGAAGATATTTGGAAATGACACATTTCTAGTGAGGTGTATAAACTTGTGGAAGATATTCATTCATTTGAGCCTACTCGTTTTTACATCCCCTTACACTTTTTAAGTCACTTTGAAATTTAGCTACTCTATCATTTAATCATTACCAGTTTTTAGGTAAAAGCTTTTTATTCAATATGACTAAGTGGAAAATAAAGTGTAAAGGAATTTAAAGGAGAAAAAATCATGATCCTAATCTTATTAAAAATATCATATGACATGCATGTAAAGAGAAAAAAGTAGGGGAGTACAATATTTGAGGTGGTGTTTTACTTACGTAAAGATGGTACTATTGACCCCACATAGCAGCCAACATATCCAATTTTCAATTTTCATGAAATTATGTTAACTAAGAATTTTAGAGTATTTTCAAGTGGAGAAAAAATTAAATTATGAGTTTCATTGTTTATATGATTTTTAAAATAATTTATGATTAAATAATAGTATATGTAAAATTATTTTATATTACCAACACAAGATTTTTTTTCTCAATTATAATTGGATAGAAACAAGAAATTAATTTTGGTGAGTCGGATTATAATTACACCTACTAAGCTATTTAGATGGAAATATTACCTTGATAAGACAACATCTTATCAAGGTCACATCTCTTATTATTTTTAATAAAGATGTCTTTTTTATTTTTCCTTCCCCTTCAACCTACTTGTTTTTAGGAATTGGGTTTGTGTTGGTGATGGTGTTGTTCATCAAAATCTTGAATTTTCTTCAACCACAAGCCTAAAAAACAATTTTTTCTTTGATGTTTTAACTGACGGTGTTTTGAATTTTGATTCCTGTAGGAAACTGACATCGGGAGGCATGTGAATCGATTACGGAAACATCCTTCAAACGACGTTCGACGATTGGTGATGCTGCTTGTCAGGTTCTGGAAGAGATATAAATATATAATTTCAATTTCAACCTATTTTGCGGAAATTAAGGTTGCCATGTTTTGCGTGAGCTTCAATTCAATTGATTGACTTGGTTCATTTCATTTGTTATTTGCAGGAAGTGGAAGGAAATTGTTGATGAATGGGTGAAGTTGAATCCTCAGGGAGGAAGCAACACTCTGATGGGTATAAATATAATCTTAATTACTATCAATTAATAATTATTAGGTTAGTATTATGGGATTTTATAAAGTGCATGTGAAGTTATGAATGGTAATTAATGATGATGTTGGTGTGGTGGAATATGGCAGCTGATGGAGACTCGCCGCCTGTGCAGAAAACCACCCAAAATGGGCATCAGCAGCAGCAGGTTGAGGTCAAAGAAATAATCTTTTTTGGCTTAGTAGTGCTTTTTTTTCCCTTGGAAAGTTGAGCTAATTAATATATTACATTCTTCTATTCCTTTAGCAGATTCCTAATTTTGAATACTCTCCCAATCGACACAATGAGTATAGCATAATTTTAGCATCTGATTCACAAATCTTTTGGCTATTGTTGTTTTCATTTGGTTGATATGGTCATTGCTGACGCAGATGGTAGCTCAGGGTTTGACCATAACAACTCAGAAGCAGAACACAAACCCAAAGTAGTTCCCCGTAGTAGTAGCATAGGTAATTGTTGGGTTGTTCTCAAAGTTAATGATTTTTACCTGCAGTAGGGGCTGTAGGTAAAGGTTAATGACTTTTACCTACAGTAACGGCCGTAGGTAGAAGTTAATGACTTTTACCTACACACTACAAATTGTAAGTACTATTTATAGTGACAGGGAAATGTAATTGTAGGTGAAAAAAAATTTGTAGGTAAAACCTATAGTTACAGACTATTAGCCGTCGGTATACACCCCCTCAAAGTTGACGGAAGAAATGTCCGTAGGACAAAGTATATCGTACATTTACTTACAGATTTTTTACTTATTTAGTGACAATTTTTGTCCGTAGGTATATATCATTTTTCTTGTAGTGGTAGTTAAAAAGGGTCTAGCTCCTCTTTAGTATTGAAAATTTTCAATTGGAAAGAGAAATATTCAAGGTGTTTGTGAGCTTCACCAATATGGTGGGACTTACAAATATCTTGCGTCTTTCTTATTGGGTTTTGGCTCCCTTCTTATGTGGAGAAATGCCCAAATAAATTGGTCCATTATGTCTCACTTAACGAGAGGGGTAACGTTAGGGTATGAAGGGAGACTCATTTTACTAAGTGAGATTGCAGCAAACAATGAGAAAGAAGAGAAAAGGAAAAAACATAAATATTTTCTCACACTTACTAGACAACTGTTATTCAGATTGCAAGTTCAAATTCGTTAACTGTTGGATCAAATTAATATTTGGACAACAAATTTAGCATACATAATACTTCGTTTTGTTTGGTTGGATCGATGAAACAAGGTCTAGAAAGGGAGATAGATCTTTGTAGTTTGCTTATCTGTATATGGGCTTTTTCATCCTTTTGTTTCTTATTTGTAAGCATTGGTGCTTTACTTGATTTAGTTGATTGTATGAACATTTTGCATACTTGTTGGAGACCTTCTTGTACCCTTTGTTGATCATAGTGAAGCTATTTCTTTGGTCATACATTGAGGGATTTTCCACATTAAAATTTGTGTGTCTCTAGCACTTATTTGGTGGTTATGTTTTTTCTCAATCTTTTTTTTGTGCTCCACGCATATTCTTGCAAGGTTGGGGGAATAGTGATTATGCTGCTCATTTCTCTTTTATTTGAAACATCAACAATCACACTAAAGGAAGAGAGAAGGGGTTGAATAGTGTGTTAATCAAATATAATAAATTTTTGAAAATATTTATTTTATCACTAGTTTGAAGGATAAATATAATCAATGTCATCCACTAACTTGAAAAGCAAATTTGATGAAAAAGAAAGTTTGCTCGTCCAATAATAAGAAATAGGATTTTCACAAATGTTTCTCAAATAAACACTTGGCGAGCAAGTGTCAACATAAGCTTAAAATAATGCTTAATCAAACATCTTAAGAAAGAAGTAGAAATACTTAATTTACATTGGTTCACTCAAATACAGTTATGTCCAATTCTCCTTTACACAACTATAAAGGGTTCCACTAATAAGAACTTTGATTACAATCAAGTATTCTATCTTGTCTATCTTGGCTATACAATTATGCTCTATGCCACTCCTGACACACCCTTAAACTCCCCCAAAATCTAAGAACACCTAAGTATTGTTTAACACTAAGTCACTTCTTGCTTTCACAATTTTTTTTGAATGAATACAATAATTTAATAACACTCAGAGATTGGACAAATAATTAAGCTTAAACATAAATAAACTTTACTTAGCAAAGGATACAAAGATTAAGTGCTAAGTGTGTCGTCCATTAATTTAGTAGAGTTTCACTTCCGAGAACTTGTGCTTGTATTTCACTTGGTGTATGCTCTTTATGATTTCTTGAGCATAAGACAACTTTTGTAGAATTCAATAAAAGATCCGTTACGGGATCAGTGCTGAGCTTTGATATGACAATTATCTCACATCTAGAGGTGAAACCACATGACGTGCTCTGAATGGTGAGGATAGGAATAAAGGTATAGACAACTACAAGTACTCCTCTTCCACGGAGAAAGAAATTCTTGAGGAATATTATGCAAATTCCTTCTATTTCCTTCTATTATGTTATTTTCTTAAATTCAAATGTTAGTAATTCAAATAAAGAGAGACAAAGCTGAAATTTGAAAAGCGAGAATGTTCACTTCCCTTTGTATCTAACATTGTCCTTTAGTACCTTGTTGGATGTCACTTATGAGGATATAAAATAAATGTAAAAGTGATTTAAGTCTAGTGGACGCGTATAAAAACAGTTCAATGTGTAAACACTGGTTTTCACAATAAGTGTGCGCAGTTAATTTAACAACACGTTGGACATTGAATATATGTTAACAAAATTGTTTTGTATTCAAGAGTGGACGCATATTTACTAGAGTTGTAGATAGTGATTTATTAACAAGTAAACTTTTTTTACGATAAGATCCTATTCACTTAATAATAACTTCTTAGTCCATCAATAATTTATACTCTTGTAATCATCAAAATCTAAGATATGTTAAGTTGTCTAGTGATCAGTGAACCGTTGATACTTAACATTATTTAATTGTGTTATTGTGCAGTATTGGTGTTTCCCCCATCATTTATCTCTTGTACTAAAAAAAATTTAATGACTGGAGGAGATATTTTTTTGATTAACTACAACTCATAACATGTAAATACTTGATTTTCCATTAACAAATCTAAAAAGCAACCTTTTATTAGCATTCTAGCCAAAAAACACCTTTAAGAGGTGACTCCCAAGACTTATCTTTAACCAAAATAATTATTGTCTTGATTAGGGTTGACTCAAATTTATCTCTCATTTGGGTTTTCCAAGTTGGAAAAAGAGGAGTCTAATTCCATAGAGTTCATTTGAGATGAGTGGATTAATTTGGAATTAATGTCAAATACTCAGTTATTACTTGACTCGATATGTATATTAAATGGCTCAACCTACTAAGAGGGATTCCATGTTCTAATGGAGAAGTACCAATCTAGGCTAGACCTTGGGCTAAGCTACTAATTGAATACTCATTTTAGGTTCACAAGGGTTAGGGACTTACCTTAGCGAGATCCTTGGGTCAAACTATACTTGTAGAAGGGGTTTGCTTCCTACACGGCACTAGACAAAATTCTAATACACCCAACATAAAATGAGCATAAAATACCGTTACTAGCACGATGCTCTAACTAACTGAACTAATAGGTCATTTATGTTAAAAGCTAATTAATGTCGCTATATATAACATCAAAATTTTTAATGCATATTTAATACACATATAAATTTACATAATAAGTTTTATAACAATTAATTTTTATCTAATACTGTACTTTTTCACATATATAAATTTCTAAAGTATATGAACCTATGATTTTATAACATTAAAAATTTTGATGTATAGGAACCTAATATTTTTTATTCAAACCTATGATTTTTAATTAAATCATGATTTTTATTTAAAATTTATTGTTATAAAATATGCATTATTAGATAAAAATTAATTGTTATAAAATTTATTATGTAAATTTATGTGTATTAAATATGCATTAGAAATTTTAATGTTATATATAACGACAGTAATTAATTTTTAAAATAAATGGCCTATTAACTCAGTTGGTTAGAACATTAATTAATTTTATCTGGTGTAGGAGGCAAACCCTTTTATAGAATACTCAAACTGGATCTAGAAGGATCCAAGTAGGAATTACAAAATTCAGACTATATAAAGGCTAAATTTAAAAGGAGAAAAAGAATGAGGAGACAAAAGCAAATTCAAAATAGAGAAGCTGTTAAAATACTTTCTGATTTTTTTTTTTTTTACAGAACATACTTTCTTAAATATTCTATCTACTATTAATTAAAAATTATAAAATTTAGTAAGTCACTTTTCTTATTTAATAAACTTTACTCATTATTTTATAGTTTTTAATAAATTTTAAATAAAAGTATTTTTTTTTTTTTTGTAAAAGTTGTATTAAAAGTGTATGGATGTCTCAAAACTTATGGACTGTGGCAATCAAATTTGTGGTGTTCATGATCTATCTTGTCTTTCGATTTAAAAAATTAGACCTAGTGCAGGATAAGTTAAAGTTTCTGGTGATCTCAACCTACACTATGTCATATATTCTCTTAAAATGTACAGGTTTTTAAATAATTATGTACTAATAATCAACTTCTCGACATAATTTTTTTTCTTGTGTAATATGATTTATATTGATATTGATATTTTTAAAAAAAATATATTGTAAAAATATTATTTCTGATTTTTTTATAAAAAAAGTAGTAATAATATATTTTACATTATAACTCATTTCTTACAAAAAGGACTAGAGGTAATATATCTTAATTATAGTTACATTTTCACTAAGTGTTAAAAATATTGAAGATTACCTGTGATAGTGAGAGGTCAATCCTAAGGCCTAACTTTAATTGAAGCAACCATTGTCTTGACCTATGGTTATCTAATATTTATATCCACACTGATATAAATATAATACAACCACGAATTTCATGAAGAACATTGTTATGCATTTGATTTTGTTTTCATTTTTAAACCAATAATATCATCAAAATCAAAAATTATTTTAATCTTCCATTTGAATATTATTTCACCGTGTTTGCTTATGAATGATGATGAATCAGTATAGTTATACATGTGATTTGGGTCTGATAGTATTCTGATAAGGTACTAAGTGGATTCAGATCCAAGAAGAAACGGAGAAAGGGGGAGGGAAGTGACGTTTGGTGGAGAGGCATAGTTGCCATTGAAGGCTGTGGGAGAGGCATGAAGATTACACTAAAAAGAGAAAAATGAGAGGAGTTTTCATGAGGGAGGATTTATATTAAAATTGTGTACTTAATTAATCTAAAGATGAATAATAATGATTTATAATGGATCACTAGTTTACATAAGTAATTTGAAGTTGTTTGGATAAGTTTTTTTAGAATTACTTTTAGAAGAAGAAAATAAGAGAAAAAAAATGGAACTAATTTTTTTTTATAAGTAAAAATAAACTTTCCATTAATTAATTTTAAGAAATTTATCAATACAACTTTTTTAAAAGATAAGATAATATCTATAAATGAATTAATAAAAATCTATTTAAACTTATAAAAAAATTTATTTCATTTTTTTTCTTATTTTCTTCTTTTAAAATTTTTTTTTAAAATTTATATTCAAACAGAACCAAAGAAAAAAAGAACAAGCAGTAATAATCTCCAGTATTTTTTTTTTTAAAACGAAAGCAAAACGCACAGCACCGAAACGTAGAAAAAGAAAATCATCTCTCTCTCTCACCAAATCACCGCCATTCGTTCTCAATACACCATACATGTTCCTCACCTTCCAGGTGTCCACGTTTCCGTGGGCCCCACGCGCCTTCCCATAATCACTATAAATACCCCCACTCTCCCTCTACTCTCACACAGAAAACAAGAAAAATCTCTCTCTAACCCCTTCAAATCTTAAATTATTGTTTCTTCTATTCACTTTCTCTTTCTCTCTCTCTAAACATGGCATCTCAAGCAATCACCTTCAAGTCCTTCGCCACCGTTATCATCGTGGCGCTTTTCTTCGCCGCCGCTGCCTCCGCTCAGGATTTGTCTCCGGCGCCGGCACCGGGACCCGACGCCGGAGCAGCCGGATCCGTTTCGAGCTCGGTGGCCGTGATTGGAGCTTCAGTTGTGCTGTCAGTGCTCACCATCTTCAAGCACTGAATGTCATGATTCCGATTTTTTATTTTGTCGTGGATTTCGTTTGAACATTATTGATTCGTTCTACACGTAGACGTTTATTGTTGTTGATTTATACTGTAATTCGTTACGGAGTGATGATTATTACGCGTTGATGTTGATCTATGTGAACTTAAGAGAGAGAGAGATTTTAATTATTTATGTATAAAATCATTTATTTTTGTAGGTGTTAGTGAGAAATAAGATCCAAGGATTTTTGTATCTTTTTTACAATGATTATTATTTTGATCTCAGTCTCTAGCGTAGTACATGTTTGCTAATTTTATGATTGATTAGCTTTTATTTCTGTTCCTTTTCTCGTTTTTAACTAGTGCCCCCCATATTACAAATAATATGTTGATTTGTTTTTTTTTTTTTTTGGTAATACTAGTTGGTTCGAATGTAATTCAAGTGAAATTGTGTTTTAAAAAGTC
>PYAF01003772.1:291766-306886 GCA_007407185.1 Glycine tomentella
AATAAGATCCAAGGATTTTTGTATCTTTTTTACAATGATTATTATTTTGATCTCAGTCTCTAGCGTAGTACATGTTTGCTAATTTTATGATTGATTAGCTTTTATTTCTGTTCCTTTTCTCGTTTTTAACTAGTGCCCCCCATATTACAAATAATATGTTGATTTGTTTTTTTTTTTTTTGGTAATACTAGTTGGTTCGAATGTAATTCAAGTGAAATTGTGTTTTAAAAAGTCTTAGCTTTTTCAATGAATAATGAAAATTGGCTAGTTAACAGAAGAAATTATAGAATCGTTTGGGGTTTCTTTTCTCTATGGTAAAAAGTGAAATTGATACATATTCGTGAGTGGCAAGACAAACTTTTGAACCTTAGTGTTAGAGGTTGGGGAAGTTGAGCAACTTTATCTTCTGACTTTAGACTTTTAGTCTGTTTGGGGAAATTATATTAGAAGTATTTCTAATAAAAAAATAAGAAAGAAAGAATGAGATTAATTTTTTCAAAAATTAAAATAAATTTTTTATTAACTAATTTTTAAAAATTTATCAGATGATATTTATAAATGAATTAATAAAAAATTTATTTTAGTTTATAAAAATGTTTATTTTTTTTAAAATACTTATAAAGAAGTTTACATTTACACAAGTTCAATAAAAGCAAGTGTGACACACTAGGAAGATCTCGTACATAATTAGAGCAAGGTCAAAATTGGAGAGGCTGGCAGCAAGTTGCCGAGCAAAGAGGAGAGATTGTTGACGACGACAAATTTTGGAGGCATTGTCGGCAGCGGTGACGTTGAGTCTATGAAGAGATGAACCATTCCGAGTAATAACGTGACAAATCCATAAATTTTTCTTAATAAGAATAAAAAATAATTTTAATAATTTGATAAAAAAATATCATAATATATTATAAAATATATATTATTATGATAAAAAAATTTAAGGTATTTAAACTTTTACAAATTATAATTATCATCTATGTATTTTTATATTTTGAAAATATTTAATGTTTTTTATTATTAATATTTTTAAAATTATTTTTTTATGAATGTGATTAGAAGAAATGATGTTGTGGAATTCCTTTTTAAAAATTTCTTTATTTTTAGCACACTAAAAAAAAAAAAAGCTAATTAAGATTAAAAAAAGAGAACAAAATAAAGTTAATCTCCTTATTTCTTACCATTAAAACCCCCTACACTATATTAAGCGTCATCAATAATTTATATTAAAAATTTGAAAAGGTAAAAGACTATTTTTTTGATAAAAGTCTTACGGCAATTTTGCAAAAACCGCAACTCCACAAAGACCACAATGTTACCCATGCACACAACACATGTATGTGATTGAGAGCGTCTTGATTATGTGAACGTGAATAACTGAATTAGTTTAGGAATTAAATCTAATTAAGTTTAGGGAAAGTAAATAAAAAAGTGTAAGTGAGTGACAACATGATTTAGGTTAAGAGAAGGTAGTGTTTGACCGTTTTGAGAATTGGGAGAGTCAGGGAGCAAGGGACAATACACATTATAATCAAATGTGTGTGATAACTTACTAACTTATTGTGTGAAATGTAACGTCCTTCATTAAAATAACCAACACTAAAACATCATTAATCCTGATTTATTTATATCAAGAACGCAATAAAAGTAACATGCTCCTAAAAGAATTATAGCGTGGAAGTTTTGAAAAGGTAAGTGTTTTACTCACCCCTTGAAACAAGTAATTCAAGTTTTTTGTTATCTTTGTCTTAACATAATTTCTTTACTTTATTGTTTCTTTTCAATTTTTTAGCAATTCACTAATGTCAAGAGAAACTGTTTATTTGTGTGAATATAGGAAAAAGAACTATCTATTCTTATATAAGCTAATTTGAAATTATATTTTTTGAGGTTTGTTTAACCAATCTTTATTTATCTCTTATTTTATAATCTTTATCCAATCTAATATATTATTATATTAATATCTTTTCAAAAAATATAACAATCTAATATATTAAAACAATTTATTTCTATCTTTTCCTTTACTAGAATATAAATTTAGATAATCTTTATCTAAATAATTATTGGATTATTTTTGAGATGTTACACTATGTGCTCTATGTAGTGTGTGATATTTTTTATGTTAATGTAACAATAATAAGAATTGGATTATATAGTTTAGACTTAAGCATGTAGTTTTTGTATTCAATGTCTTATATTTATTTGAATTTTGGATTAAAAAAATACAATGGAATAATATATAATTTTTTATGGAGACAAATATTTTTATACACATTAACAAATAAAAAAAAAATCTGGTGGAACAATTACCTCCATACCATATAAGGTGCATCCGCCAATGACTACGAGAATAGAGAGAAAGAAAGATAGGGATCCATCATTCAAACCCCAACCACCACTTACTAATGAATACGTAAATTAATTGACATAATATTATTCTAACTTAAATCACCATTTAAATAGTTTAATGTTATGAATATTTTTTAATAAAATTTAAATTTATGATATTATTAATTTAAATTAGTTAAGTAAATTATTTTTTTATATTAATAAATTAAGTAATTTTTCTTTTAGATAGATAGAATTAGAGGCAATAATTACAAATAACTTGAAAGGTCTGATGATTGATTCAACCTCTAATAAAAAAGATATATCATGGTTCTCTTTTATCTCTTCAAGAAGTTCGATAATGAACTATAATTCCAATGGAGAGAAGAATCTATGATTAATTTTGGGAAATTTACAAACAAACAATTTAAAAAAAACAATCTTATTTTATTATGTACAACTCTATGTGTTCCTGTATATGTGTAGAATATATTGAATTTACATAAATAATTATAACAAAATTTCTATTATTTATTATATATATATATTAACAACTATTTTAACAAAAATGTTTTTATATGGTGCTAACAATTTAACAATTATTTTTGAAGCTCTAGAATGTTCCCGTTCTTGTTTTTATCTACTATCTAGAAATATAAAAAAGATGTAATGATATTATGAAATATTTATTCATGGATGAGACAAGTTCTTCTATTGTTTTTCTATTGAACGAAGAAATTAAATTGAGGTAAACAATGTTTTATTAAAATTGTAAAAAGAGTTTAATGTTATGCATTCTTAGAATAAAAATTTTTATATTTTGAATCAATTAATAATCATAGTTCCTATAGAGAAAATCATAGTATAAGGAAGGTAGTTTTTTATTAATAAAAAAAATTATATATAAATAATTATGATTGAATGATAAAGTAAAAGTCATTTATACCGTCAGTGCAAACATTACTTTTTGTAATTATAAAATGGTTTCAAGCTGTAATTATTCTTCTATTAAAATATTAGTATTAAATTTTGGACGTTATTTGTAAATTCAATTTCATGTTAATAATTCAATTAATTAGGGAGGTTAGCTCAAGCAACCGCTACTAATTTGTTGAGATAGAAATTAAATCACACAAAACGGCTATAAATCTCCTAGAAACGAAGACACTGAAAATACTAGTTTTTTTTTTTTTTTTTGTACCGTTACGAATCGATTTAGAAAAATTATAATCATAAATTCACTTTTATTATCTATTTCACTTTTATCCTATTAATTAAAAGTTCACTATGGGAGTTATAGATCTTTGTTTTTTTTTTCTCTCTGTCTTCTATCTTGTATTCTTAAATTTTATTTTTTCTTCTTATTTTTATATTCAATTTTTTATATGCAAAAGCAGGAGTAGAACTCCTATATAAAAAAAAATCACAAAAACTCAATTATATTGCTTAACCAACTAAAGTAAACATAATTAATTTAGTTGTTTATAATTTACAAATATATTATTTGTCATTTTATTTTATTACGTACTCTATTTTTTATTATTCACATTACCATCTGGACACTAGAATCATCGCTCACCAAACACCTAATTAATTATAGAAACGTTAGCTGTTAACTTTGATACCAAATTGAATTGAAACTTGAAAAATCGTTAAGTATTATGAAACCAACTCATCACCGTTCATTCACACCTCAATACACCCACACATGTTCCTCACCTTTCAGCTGCCACGTTTCCGTGGGCCCCACACACATTCTCACACTATAAATACCCTCTTCTCCCTTGACTCTTACACAATAAGAGAAAAAAAAAAAAACCCCAACATCTTCAAGAACTTCATTGTTTCCTCTTTCTCTCTACATATTCTCACTCTATTATCATCTTTTTTATTCACAATGGCATCTCAAGCAACCTCTTTCAAGTCCTTTGCCATTGCTCTTATTGTGGCGCTTTTCTTTTCCGTCGCTGCCTCCGCTCAAGATTTGTCTCCGGCGCCTGCGCAGGGACCCGATGCCGGAGCTGCCGGATCCGTTTCGAGTTCGGCGGCCGTGATTGGAGCTTCGGTCGTGTTGTCAATGCTCGCCATCTTCAAGCACTGAATCTGATGATTCCGAATTTTCATTTTCTTGTGGATTTCGCGTGAACATATTATTAATATTGATTCGTTCTGCACATACATTTATTGTTGCTGCTTTTATACTATGTTATGGAGTGGTGATTATTATGAGTTGATATGTGAATACCAGAGACAGAGAGAGAGATTTTACACTATTTAAATGTTTAATCGTTATTTTGTAGGTGTTAGTGAGAAATAAGGATTTGATTTTGATATCATCCTTGCTACGTCCGTCGACTTGGTTATTAAAATATTATTATCAATGTTATTTTATTTTCAGTGTGTGATCTAATTTTAGGATTGATTCTTTTCTTGAAATTGAAATTTGCGGAAATGAGATCAAAACGTACAAAAGATGGCTATAGAGCTCTCTGAAATGAAAATTGAAAACACTGAAAATAGTATGGTTAGCTTTTTATTAAGAATTTAATTTCTAATCCAACTTCATTCTTTTTTTAATGGCTCTAATCCAACTTTAATGTAAGTAAAAAAAAAATATATTGATTTTTTCAATCTTGTACCGTATGGATCCCACTTCAGGTCGATCCTCAATCACCACTGCCATCGCTTTAACCAACCCACCACTCTCTAGTATTGGCCCTGGTGGACAATGTAGACAATTACCAACTTGGTAATGGTCCTCAGCTATTAATAGGAGCATAGTAGCAAAGACATGTAAGTAAAATTCATTTTCTCACTAGACTCACCAAAACATATACATTGACTTGAGCGTTGGAGTCCCCTGTTCAAGTACTCCCCCACCATTAGAGAAAAAGCTCAGACTAAGATGAGGAAGACAAAGAACAAGTTAGAACATTCTAAGAGTGGTAAGAACATTTGGCGCTTACCGTGGGGTTGAAGTGAAATTTCCTTCTGGCACAAGATAAATGGTAGTGACCAGGAGTTCGACACTACGGTTGACTTCCATGGAAGAGAGTTCAACAATACAAGGTTTCAAGGAGCAATTAGAAGGGCTCTAGAAGAAGAATGAAGAAGAAATGGCCGCCCTGCAACAGAAGCAGGAGGCAGACTTACAAGCCTTGCGTGAAGGGATGCTGCATTACTTTGGATCCCATCAAAGCCCACATGTGGCGTTCCCGCATCTACCATAGGTGATACATATGCTCTTGCTTCCAGAGTAGTATGTCTGGATGCTTTCTCATGGAATCATCCAAATCCAAAGGCCGTTTTTGGTGCACCCATTGTCATCGAGATAACCATAATACTTATTGGTGTTGAAAGCTACATGGTAAACCATTTTCACTGCCATTGCAGCTCAAACATCTCTCGATGATTCCACTCATGCCACTACTCAATCCACTAATCAGTTTCATGCTACTATGGCTACCTATGAGGACATTCTCCAGTGGTTCGAAAGCAGCCAAAGTACTGGTTCCACTACTTCAACCGCATGCACTGGTAAATCTATTGATTGCATCTCTCCTTTATCTTCTTTGGGTCCTTGGGTACTTGACTCTAGTGCAATTGATCATATTTATGGTAATCGTTCTCCTTTTTCTTTTCTTTCTACATCTAAGCTATTTCTCGGTCATTACCTTTGCCAATGGGTCTCAAACACAATCCCAAGGCATTGCCACCATGCACACACCATCTTCTATCCCTCATTGTTGAGTCTTCCTTTTTGTACCTAATTGTCCTTTTAACCTACTCCATGTACATCATCTTACTCAAAAACATGACCTTCTCATTACATTTACCAAAAAATTTGTCACATTGCAGGAACGAATTTCGAGACGGACGATTTAGGTCGAATGTGAATCACATGGCCTGTGTTATCTCTCGGGGCCATCGTAAGCTTTTGCACTCAAACTATATCCTTTCGACTCTCCTTTTTACTCTAAATTTATAAAATGGTTATATATATTAATCATTTTGATTAATATTTATTTTGGTAGGAATATTGATCCTAAATTTGCAAGTAGTCCACTACTTTTAAAACAATTAAAGAGATAAAAATGGTCAATTTCTTGCATTTATCATAACTCATTTTTATAAATATGACATTTTCTCATTATTCATGACACAAAATCCAAACCAATATATAAAGGTTGATTCAATTAATAAAGAACAAACTCATATCCCACAAGGACGTAGGACGTGATAACCTTGTTGGTGGATAATCTGTAACTACCTTTGTAAGCACTCAATCCAGCTGACAATGTTTTGTAATTTTACAAGATTTTAGTCCATAGTACAATCAATCTATCTGGCTCACAAAATGGTTTAAGTCACCAATTTTAAGCAAAATCCGTTAGGTCGAACCAGTTTGATGCAGATGGAATGCACAACCGATCTAATCATCTATCCGACCCGTGATAACACCGATTTTCGATCAAACTGGGTCGATGCTCCCAAACCTTGTTATTCGGGTTCTCAGAGTATGGTGAAGATATTGTCTAGCGTCTTGGCAAATGGTCTAGACATTCAGGTGCCATTAAGAATTTTTAATGTAATTCTTGATTTCATTTCTAATGCCCTATAGGTGAATCTCGCTTGTATCTTCTTTCCTAGAGGTCCCTAGGCTTTAATATGTTCTCATTCACAAAAAAGAAACAGTAATACTCCCAAGCCCTAAAATTACTGTTTTTTATCCTTATAAAATAAACAAATTTAAGTTTTGGTTCCTACAAAAGAATTGATTTTCACCCTAAAAAATCTCTATTTTTCATATTTAATTTTTTTTATTTTATAATATAAAATAAGCAAATTTTAGTTTCGGTTCCTGTAAAAGAAATTATTTTGATCCTTCAAAAATCTCTATTTTTCATATCCATTTTTTAAAAAAAGTGCCACATGTTAACATAGTACCGCATAAACAGTAACATGACCTTTCATTGAATCTAACGGATGTTACTTGATAATAAGAATCAAAAACAATTATTTCAAATTTTTTAGGAATGAAATTAAAAAAAAAAAAAATAATAATAATAATAAGAGAGAGAAAGGTATAAGGACCAAAATGGAAATCTACTCACTTTACATGGCCCAAAAAGAGGATGTAAAATGCTACAATACTCATTCTTGCAAGCTTTTATTTCTAATTTGGAGGGTTGTTCAATTAATTTTTTTAGAATAAACTAGTCGGTAAATCATGAATTCGCACGGGATGTATCAATTTATTAGGGTTTGATCCACTTCAAATTGAAAACTATTTTTATAATAAGTAAACATATAAATATTTTAGAAATGAAGAAAATGATGAATTTATAATAAGAATGAGAAATTATGTTTGTTGTGTATAATATAAAGATATGATAATTATAAGTAAACACACGAATGAAAATTCTAACACTTATTTATGTGTATCTTTTGTCTTCGATTGCGCCTCTTAGCATTTCTTTTGCATGTGTAATAAAAAAAGATTATTTAATAACAATAAGTAGATGTAGTGTAATACAATTATAGGCACCTCATGATCAATTTGTAATATCTTACAAAATTCTAGTCTAGAAATAGAATATTGCATATAAATGTAACTGATGGGTCACAACAATTTCAAAAAGATTGAAAACTTAAATATTTTGAGTGGCACATGACTAATACATGGCTGATTGAGAACATGTTAGAATTTAAGCTCATATAATCACTCGACAAATCGTTTAGGCCCGTTCATCTTCGGCGCAAGAGCGCTTGATCAGTGAGCTATTATGCACTCTTTCAAGGGTGGCTGCTTCTAGGCAAACCTCCTGGTTGTCTCTGCACCCCTACCTTCATCATCAGAAACAACCCGATTTCCGAGACCTCTTGCATTGCATTACCATAACGAAAAAAAAGAGAGAGAAATGGCTCTTGTGACTCGGAATGAACCTTTCTCCTTGCCATGGTAAATAAGAAGGGGGAACAAGCACACTTGGAGAGCGCAGTACAACGGATAGTTGTATGCTGCGTTCGGGAAGGATTGCTTCTCCTGAATTTTTTTATGAATTTGGTATTAGTCTTTCCTATTTACATTACGATGAAATTTTAAAAAATGGAATTGCTATTTCTTATTGTACTTTAAAAAAATGTGTCAAATGGTATCTCTGAAGTAGATGGCAATTGATAGAAAAATTCTTGACCACTATAAGATAAAGATATAACATGAATAGAAAAAATAAAAAAGTTAGCTTGGAACAAAAATACTAATTTTCAATCTAAGCAAGAATTGTAATATGTTGCAAACAACTTTCAGTTATGAACTTAAATTAAAGAAAATAACTGAAAAACTTATGCAAAATTAATGCTCTGTTAGTAAACTTTCCACTTGTTTAGGTCTTTTATTTCAATTTACCCAAGTAATACCTTCATTTTTCTCCATTTTTTCATGTATATTTTCTGCATTGTGAACTTTCATCTTCTACTCAATCATCAACTGAATTATTTTTATTCACTTCTATTTTTGTCAATGCTAACTTTTGTAGAGATTCTGCATCAAATTTCACAATTGAACAATCTATTAATCCTTTATCCGTTCACCTAAATTTTTAAAATAAACACAAGTTTCCATCTATTGACTTTTTTAAACAAATATAATTGAAATATTGATTATAAATAGGAGTAATATTAACAAAAGATAAGCAACAACAACCAAAGATTGTATGTGAAAAATTTCTACTTTATAAGATAATATCAAACCGACAAAATCAACTAAAAAGTTCTTATATGAAAAGTAGTCTCAAAAGCGTCATAAATTTAAAAGTAAAATGTGAAATAAGGAAACATACCCAAAAGTGTCATTTTGACATTTGATCAAACACATAATTTGTAACCAATAAATCAGTCTAGAACAAAATCAAATAAATGTTAAAAAAATTCTTCAATTTCCATCTATTCTTATAAAGGCCTGTTTAATATATTTTTACACAAAATACTTTAACCCATAGGCCATATCAAATAAGTCTTTTTAACAAATTTAGTCCATATTCACAATATTAGAGAAATTTTAATGGAGAAAAAACAAAAAAAGTAATTAGGCCAAATCAAAATCAACCAAAAAAATAGAAACTAAGAAAATTGTTCACCTTTGTTGCTACAGATAACTATAAATCATGAAATTTGTTTGAAGAAGTTGTAGTCATAGTGGCTGGCAAAGGCATCTTCAGCGAGGGTTGGGATGTTGAACGGTTAACGGAGAAGTAGAAAGATATTTCATGGGTTTATTTTTAGTATAGAGAGAAAATAAATTGAGTGAATAAAGAAGGTAAGAGAAGAGAGAAAAATGGTAAGAAGACAGAGAACACCAGAGAAGAAGAACGTTCCAGAGATGAGAAAAGAGAAAAGATGATAAGAAAAATATTTGAACACAACTTTTAAAAAGGTAGTTAAGATAACATATCATGTAGACTGAAAAGATATTTAAAAAATTGCAAGATCTAGCATAGTTTATTAATGGCAAGATGGATGTGTAGTAAAAATAAGAGAAAGAAAGAAGTGAAGTTCAATAATAATTTTTTCTTCTTAAGATAATATACCTCTGTCGAAATCAGGCCATAAGCAATTGATCCACTTAAGGTTCCATCTTTTGTCACAGCCTGTGCAAACCTGCCAATAATTAGACTCAGCCAATTGAGGTAAGAGCCAACAAAGTTGAGAAATATGAAGGGTCAAAAGGAGAAAATTGTGGAAATCATAATATAAAATGAAAGGAGACAACTGAACTCTAGGCAGTTGTCAAGTAAATTAATAAGAGAAAGAAAGCAATGAAGTTCAATAATAATTTTGTCTTCTTATGATAATACACCTATGTTGAAATCAAGCATTAAACAATGAATTCACTTCAGACTCCATCTCTTGTTACTCCTGTGTAAACTTGTCAATAATTAAACTAAGTCAATTTAGATGAGAATCAACAATATTGAGAAATATGAAGGACCCAAAGTAAGAGATTGTGAAAATTGTAACATAAAATGAAAGGAAATCACTATAATTTTCTAGACAATTGTTAAGTAAATAAGAGATGAATTAGTATATCACCAATGGTTTAGAGTCTTTTGGGAAGGTAAAATTAAAATAATATTGAGATTTTTTATTTTTGTAGTTGGCTAGTAAGATACCGAGCGTAAACAGTTAATACCACTGCTTGCATGTTAAAGAGATAATGTGTGAAATAAATGAAATAAATGATATAACGAGTGAAATCACTGCACTTAGCAAGTTTTTAGACAATTGTTAAGTAAATAAAGGAGAAATTACTATATCACTAGTAGTTTAGAGTCTTTTTTGAAGGAAAAATTAAAATAATATTGAGATTTTATATTTTTGTAACTGACTAGATACCTTATGGACGCAATTAATATCATTGTCTACACGATAAAGAGATGACATGTGGGAGGGATGAAAGAAATATAAATTTTCTTATAAAAAAGAGGGTGCAATTAGCAGATTTTAATTTGAAAATATCGGAGTGCACTTATAAAAAAGGATTTGCAATTAGCAAATTTTAATTTGAGATAAGTACACTTATTAAAAAGAGGTGCAATTAGCAAATTGATGTCCAATTACCATTTTACCCCTACTTTTTGTCAAGTGTCAACAATATATAATATCTAGTTATGTAATTTTGCTAGCTTTCTGTTTTTATATATGTATATGTTTTATATATGTATATTAGACTAGTTATGCAATTTTGCTAGCCGTCTGTTTTTACATATGTAGAGTAGATTAACATTTCTTGGAAAATTTTGATTTAATGTTATTGTAATTGAAATGAGATGAACAAAATTTGACTTAAGTAAAACTAAATAATAGTATTAAATAACAGAACTTTCCCCTAAACTGGCTTCTTAAATTGAATAAATTTCACTAGGAGTCGAATATTCACTGGGTGAAACTTAGATTCTACTAGTATATTCATCAAAAGGAAACGGGTCACCAATATAAGCCCCTAAAGGGCTATGACAAAGTCCTATAAAAGATAACAAAACCGATACATATGTTGAACCCTTTCCCAAGACTCTTGGTGCAGTGCCACCCACAGCAAGGGAATCCCAGTATACAATAAAAAGGTATATCTTAATATCTCAATATCTCAATAATGTGAACAGGAAAACTTCATCACCCCAATATCAATGTTTGCATATTTACATTGAAATCCACCAGACAAAAGAAATGCTTCTAAAAGTCTCACTGATGGCTAAAAGAGTGCTTTCCACCATGCTTCAAATAGAGTATACCACCATCAATCCATACTTGGATTTATATGCTTTAAAAATTGAACTTACTTTAAGTTTATACCCTCATAGCATGTCCATCTACCATTTAACACATGCACTTTATTACAACAACGACAGAATGCACAGTGCAGGTTCTTTCTCTGGTACCCCTGAAATTTTGATTAAAAGAAATTAAAGAAACCAATGTTAGCAAATACAGTTTATAATAAAACACACACACACAAAAAAAAAAAAAAGGTTTACAATTACAACTTCAAGAAACCGATTGTTCCCAAGTAAACTGTAAGGTTTCGAGGGAAAACACCAACACCACAACTTGATGTTATAGGAAAGAGAGAACAGCTTGCCTGAAAGTGTGCTGATACTTGCACCCTTTCTTATATTACCAATTACTAGTCAACTCTCAAAAAAAAATTGAACGCCACTTAACAATAATCATACATAAAAATATAAGCTAAGATAATCCACAAGCAGTATTCAAATCAAATAAATCATTTTAACACTACAGCCTTTTGTAGCCTTTCTGTGCTATAACAATTATCAATTTAACTATAAATAAGAGTATCTGTTGCGGAGTCAAGACACAAGGATTCATTTACATGTTCGCTCGTTTTTCTTGACACATTTTATGCCTTTTGCATGGATTCATGATCAGGTTTCTTATTTTGTGTGTCTTATCTGTTGCCACCTTTCTTTTTTACCCTGACAACACCCCAAAACCCTACAAAGACCAATAGGATTATTTTAGACAAGAGTCACAAGACATAGGCAAAGATGGCTACACACTACAACCACAAGCAGCATGAGTATGATGGAAAAGGAAGGACATAACTTGGAATTGCAGCACCTAATCCCAGTTTTGACCTATGGGCCCAAATCAGTAGAGAGAATGACTAGGATGTTGAAAAAGGAAACTACTTTCTATACATAATGGGTCAAGCCCAACTCACTAATGAAAGGGAATGGGGGTCATGAAAAAGGAAAAACATGGAGTCTATCCTAAAAGGACATGCTTCAAAGGGAACCAACCAATCCTTTAGGTCAGTTTACTATTAATACATTTGGCCACAATTGAAGCAGAGGGCCACTTTACAATTGAATGTGGTAAATACAAGGATTTTACTTCTAGTGATGATGTCGGGAAATATTGCAATGCTCGAGATCCTTTCTTGATTTAAGAGTACCAAGCTCAATTTATAAAAAAGGGAGGCTAAACTTTTGGGGAGGAAGCCATGGGACCTGTAAGGAGCAAACCGTTTCATTTGGCTAATGCTCAATAGCATGGGTGAGGTTGGAGATGGTTCAATGACACCCCATCACTTAGTCATTGGGACTCTCATACCAAGTCCAGAAGATAAGAAGAAACAATCCCAAAAAAAAAATGAATGGTATTATGTTACATCTCTGCTGAGACAAAAGACATGTCTTAAGACAAATCAGGACCCTTAATTATTTTGATTAGATGTAAACAAATACAAAGGTTAAAAGTTGTGTCTTATGCGAAATAAGTGTCTGATGTTTCGTATTTGATGCTTTATAAGAACATGTCTTAAGAAATGTGCGTCCGATGTTTCAGACGATATGCAGATGGAATCATGATCTGATACGGCATTTGAGATGACATTTAAGACTTCATTTAATGCTTTGTGTCTGAGATTTCTTTTGTAGAAACATTTTCCTAGGTTCAGTCAAATCCTATGAAGAATAAATGAAGTCAAGGTTTGAAATTTCTCAATCGTTATTAAAAGAAGAGCTCTGCTACGCAAGACCTGCTATGACACAAAGAAGTGACTACCTGTTGCAGTTCTCAACCATGCAAGCTTTGAAGAGTGAACTTTTTGTATGAGGGAAGGACGTGCATTTAATGCAAGCATTAAATGCTCCCAACGGCCATATTCATCAGACGAAGATCAAGTGAAGAAATCTATCCGTTATAAGACAATGGACACTTGAAGATTAGACCAATATAAACCATAAGCTTTGAAGACTTAAAAAACCTTGTACTAAAAACATTCATTATTCTTTATGCAAAAAGCTTTGTGTATTTCCTGTAAAGTTAGAAAAAGCTCTCAAAACATTTTGAACATATTGAGAGAAAAGACTAAGCGTTGATATTATCCATCTGTAAGACGTTTCTAGATTTAGTCTCTAAGCAAACCTTAACCACAAATCTATTTTGATTTGCATAGAGCCAACAATGGCTTGGTAGGTCAAAAAATACTGGGTGTTGAGCAAGTTTGGGTAAGAAATTGATATGTAAAGTCAGAAGTGGTTATGATACAATAATTGTAACTCGTGAAAAGTTAATGGAACTTGGTATTTTGCTAAGAATCTAATGTAGTCTCGGTGGTAGAGACGAACCAATATAAATTTTTGTCTCTGATTTTTATTGCTTACCTTTTGCCTTCAAATGACCCAAGGTCTAAATTGGTTTTTAGGCTTTTGAAACATGTGTTTCATGTATTTGTTTTGGTCGTCTAAGTTCATTTTTCAAAAGATCTGTTATTTGTTTCTACAAAGTTTATGTTTCAAACAAAAAACCTTTGATTGTGAAAAGACTTAAAAATTACTAAAATCACAATTCAATTCCCCTTCTTGCAATATTTGCCTTTACAATCTCTTAACAGATGCTACCAACATAACATTGATAAATTCTGTGACAAATGGCAACAAAATGAAGACCAAAAGAATGGATGAATATATGAATCCTTTTTGTGGTGGGGCCACAGGATCAAATGCTTACACAAACAATTTCAATGGAAGTATTTGGAAAAACCCAAGTCCTACATCGGTTAGAGATAAGGCCAACATAGAGTGTATAAGTGGGGGGACAACCCTAACCCTATGAGCTAGCTTTCGGGATTGAGTTTGCCTCAAACCCACATTCTAAGAGAAAGTGAGAAAATAATGCACATATAATAGAAAATGATTGAAAGCAATACATAATACTTTATGGATATCAACATCGAATAGTAGACAAGTTTAAAGGAAAAATCTCAAATCAAGACCAACAAAACTTACATTTCAGAAAGCTTGGGGTTATCAAGTGCATATGGTTTACTGAAAAAGCACCTATCATAGAAACAAGAAGAGGAGCTTGACTTGCAATATAAAATTAATTTTTGACATTGAAGCATGCTATTTTAAGCAAGTATCCTGCAGAGATAACACACATGAAGCAATTAACACAACTAGGGATAACAAAGAAAAAACAGAGGCACTAAGCTTAACAACAGTTCTATTCAAACAACTATGCTTAGATGTAAAAAAAGTAGGCATTAGGGCTAGATGTTTTGGGAATAAAAAGTGAGGTAGAGAAACAAGGTTAAACTAAACATTAGGTCCTCATAGGTGACACTTGTTGAGGAATCAGTCCCTGTACCGGGAAAAGATAACTTAAACTTTAATCCCTATAAGGACATATAGAAACTAAAACTTAAGTTTTGTAAGACAAAAACTGAAACATAGAAACAGCAGTACCAATGTTTACTAATAAGGGTGTATG
>PYAF01003772.1:306986-337856 GCA_007407185.1 Glycine tomentella
CCACTTTTGATGGCAGTATCTATATGGTTGGAAAGTGAGATAATTAGAACTAAACCCTGCATAATCATTCACCAATTTTAGACAATCATTTGATCTTCTCTTTCTTTGATCATTTAAGGACAAAGTTTATAAGCTTTTAATGTCCATCATTCCTATTTTCTGGAAGGCCCTAAGAATTTAAGATTGCTTAAAATGGCCCCAAAGAAGTGGTGCTTCCTACTACGCAGTGCGATTACCCTTTAATAAATAGCAACCAAATATCAGTCAATTCATTTCTTCGCCTGTTCCCTTCCATATCATATGTCTAGATGTAAAAGGAGAAACTTGGTTTAAACAATTTAAAAGGCAGATATGTACTCTCACATTCAAAAGACTATAAGGAAGCATACTAAACACATTCATTTCTTAAACCCCAACCCAGAATAACTCTAAAATAGAACATGTTTATGCAAAGATAATACAACCAGACTACTAAATGTGATATGGCCTCTAAATACCCATAAAACCAATCATCATTCATGGGATCATTAAACTTGGGTAAATACCATAAAAGTTTGGCTCAGCTTATCAACAATAGAACAAATGGTGATGCTTCCCAAAGAACTATCATATTTGAGATTTCAAAGACAGAAATTAACAATTAAAAAATTAAGCACCAAATACAAAAGTAAAATCATGTATCCAGAACTTCCACAATCACATTAGGGCCATGTTTGGATACGCTTCTCCATTACACATATAGAAGAAGAAAATAGGAAGGAATAATGAAATAAGCTTCTACCATAAGCTACTGTTACTTAATGAGAGAAGCTTATTTCATTATTCCTTCTTATTTTCTATTTTTTATAAGCGTTTATGGATAAGCTTCTTCAAACAGAGCCTAAGTAATTTTGTTGGTTGGTTTAAGAACACGGAGTTCCTTAGAGGAGCATAAGATTCTTCAAACCAAAGCACCATAATGAAGCAAAGGATACAAAGGAAATATTATTATTATACATTAATCCATATGCAAACGTCTCCCTTGATTTAAGTAAAAGGAAACACAAGTTTGAAACTTACTGGAACATACGAACAACACCATTCATCTTAAATGCATGTTAGAAAGGAAATCCGACAACCTGAAAGCATCATGTTTTAGGCTAGTGAAATGAACAAAATAAAAGAGCAAAGGAAAGGTTAAGGCCAGAGATAATGAGAAGGAAAAGAGCAACCTGATGTCTTTTGCAATTACGGTATCACCATCTGCAGCCCCTAGATGTCGCAAAACTACCTGCTCCAGACGGCCATCTAGATATGCATGCTGCGAGTAAAGACAGAAGAAACCAATCTTCAGTCAATTTTGCTAATAGATACCTAAAACACTAATCAAACCTCACTTTTAACACAGTTCAAAGACCAAAACCACTATCTAGGCATCATAATTCAACACAAGGTAGGGGAATAGAAACTGTGTCCCTGCAAATATTAATAGACTTGGGTACTAGAAAGGCAGAAAAAAGTTGCAGCCATTGTTTTCAATGCCATAATGCTAATTTTATAGAAAACTCAAGCCATTAGGACAAATGAAATTGGCTTATAGCAAACCAAATTTAGTACACACTTTGGACTCTAGTATGAAAAAATAATTTATTAATGCAATGAATTCTAAGAGTGTATAAGAAAACATCTATATGCCTCAAGAAAAGATAATTATAAGTGCTTAGCAGGAAAAGAGAAAAATGGCCCAGGCGGGGAGGGAGGGAGGGGGGGAGAGGGGGGGGGGTTTACAGTAGAACTAGTTATATCCACAGAATTACCTTGTAGAAACAACTAGTTCCAAAAGGGCAGTTCCCTTCTCCAAAGTCAAAGTGCTTGCAATCAATTGACCTACAAATGGATTAAACAATTACCAAAAGAGTATCAGAAAAAGAGAGAGCCATTCACTATTTCACTCAGCTGAGTTTTTTTTTTTTTTTTTTTTTTTTTTTTTTTTTGGTGAAATATATGCTACATGGCTCGGCATCAGCTGCGCTGGTCAATATAGAGAAGGGGGAAAGGAAATGGATCGTCCCTCATGGTGACCCAAAGTTAAAACTCTCTGCGCTTCAGTTGTGATTAGATCATGGATTAATTGGATAGGAAAAGCAAAAGATATCATAAGATTTTGTAGGTGATCAAGAATTTACTTGAGCTTTGCCTTGTAGTTGTCGATGATTTCTTGTTTTTCTTCAGTTGTTGAGTACCAAATGACACTTGGGATGACAAAGTATGATAGCTTACGACAAATAGGGCATGCCCTCAATGTGCTATTAACATCCATCCCCAATGTTGGGTTACTACTACGCCAATTCCTAATACAGGATATGCAGAATGGATGATCACATTCAGACAGCAGCCCAAACTTACATTCAGCTGCTGTAGGCTTTGACAGAACATGCTCCAGGCAAACACTGCATTCAATTTCTTGACTTCGTTTCAATGCATCAAGATGCTTATGCTTATTTTCACAACTCTTCATATGTTCTTCTCTTTCCTCAGGTCGGAAAGGATGCAAGCAATGCTTTCCACAGATGGGACATAGATCTCCATGAATATGAGGGCATTTTTCCCCTCGTGGACAGTTTCCAGCAGCAGCAAATGAACAAATTGAAAGCTCAGATGAAGTGATTATGGTTTGACCAACATTATCCTCCCCTAAAGGTTCATTATACCCAAAATCTTGATTCCAAACCAGTTCTTGATTCCAAGCCAGTTCACTAGGAAGAAGGTAAGGACTCCTGGAAAGAGAAAACTCTGCAGCTGTAGCAACACCATTAAATGTAGCTCTAGTATTTCCAAAAGCAACAGTATCTGAAACCGGGGTCTGGGGTTCGGTTACTGAAGATGATGGAGCGGAAGATTGCTCTCGAGAAGCTTTGACATGATCATATCTGCAGCGACTACCATAAGCACAGACTCCTTTCTGATAAAATGTGCATATCTGTCATAACGAGACAAACAAGAAAAACTGATCAGAGAAATGTAAATAATTATCAATTAATTAGTAGGGTCTGCAGCAAAGAAGAGTTTGCATCACCAACATTATTTGGAGGATCTTTCCAGTCATGAGAAAATTCACAATGCTCCCCTTTCAGACAGGCTCCATGAGCAAAAAACTTGCAAAGAACCCTACATGATTCAGAAGATAAGAAATTACAAAAATTAAAATAATCTTCAAGTTGCATAAGAAAATAGATAACAAATTAACAGAGAAAGAAAAGGACCACACAACACTTGTCCTAAGAATCAAAAACCAAGGTCCCCAATTAAAACCTTTTATCCAGATTTCCACAAACCAAAACAAATGGCTCAATTCAAATGCCTTCATAGTTAAATCGTATCTGTCAACTACAAACCACAAGCTAGATATCAATGCCAAATTTTGCTTTTCTACCTACTAACGAAAGCTTTATTGCCTGTCATGACCATAGAAGTCTCTGGAATGAATGATATGTTAAAAATTATAACCTGATTGAGTTTCCACTAACAAAAGCTATCTAAATCAAATAAAGATTTTCCAAATTCGATAGCAAAAGGGGCAAAAAAAAAGTATCAACTTTCAACCCTTTTTCTTCTGAATTCTGCTCAATGAATGACACACCCCAGATGGAAAACAAAAACAATCGTTTTTTCTCGGGTTCAAAGATCAAGAAAGCAGGATTATAAGAACAATAAATTACACAAACATATAAAAATCAATAATCAACAGAGATTGGAGACACAAAACTGAGCCAAATCAAGAAAAAGTCAATTAACCCAATACAAAACAAGGATGATCAATCTCACCTCTTAGACATGGCGGTTACTGAAAAGAGAAAAAAAGAAAGAAATATCCTTTAATTAAGAGAGAGCTGCGAGGATCAAAACCCTAAACCTCCAAAGGGATTATTGGTTGAAGAAAGAGGTGAACAAAAAAAGTGGGGGCAGCCAAAAAAGTGAAGGAGGTAACACGTGGGGCTTTGCAGCCACTTAAATTAAGAAAAGATTGAGAGAGCCCGATAGAAACGGTGGTGTTGGGGGCAATGAGATATAAAAGGAATGAAAATATGAGGAAAGATGGGAAATTGGATTTGGATGGTGGTAAAAAATATAGGAGAGAAAGTGCGAGAACACAATGTTACGTTAGTTACAGCTTCGTGTCCAAAACTTCCCAACAAAAAGTCTTGTCCGGTTCATCACTTCTGTATCACGTGTACGTTAGTTTTGTTTTGTCATGCGATCACGTGTCCTCAATCCGTCGGTTGAGTATGAATTCACTTCATACAGAGTGGATAGATTATAACATTTTTAATAATAGATCTCACGTTTTTATGGATATCATGATATTATATATAATTAAAAATTTCTTAAATTTTTTTTTAATGATTTCATTTTGAAATAAGAAAAAAAGAAAAAAAATTATTCTTTTTTGAATAATGTGCATATTTTGAAGATTCTTCTACAAGAATTCATTTTTTATATTGAAAATCTTTTCATCTCTTTTATTGAAAGATTTAATGAAGATCAAATTTTGAGTTCATTATCTAACATTAAAAATGTTTTTATTCAATAGAAATGACTTAATTTGTTGACATATATTGAAGTTGGAAGAGAAAATTTAGGTTTTATTTTTACATTTAACGTAATAAATTCTCATAGAGAAACATAATTTTAAATATGACTACATAAAGTACAAACTTAACAACAAAAATTAGAAACTGATTGTCAGTTTTTATTTTTTTTTTTGGTTTAATGTACTCTCTCGCTTTATAATCATAGAAAATAATTTATTCAACTATGGTAAACGGCCATTAATAGGATCGAATATCACCAATGAAATTTGCTTGTTCAATCCGGTCAAATAATCTAATTGCAAAAGCAACATAGTCTATCAAATTGGACATGCATAGCAAGGCAAAGCTCTATATTGTAATATCGCTTATTTTCCTAATATGTTAGATTTGTTATTCTTTGATCTTGTCTTCTGATCTTTATATATGATTAGAGGAGAAGTATATATTCCATTAGTGTATTTTAACGTAAGATTTTAAGTAAGAATTTTGAATTTAAGATATGGTTTTTATTAAATCTTTCAATAAAAAATGTACACATATCTTTAATACAAAGAATGAATTCTTCTAGAAGAATTTTAAAACTTGGACAATATTTAAAAAAGAATAATTTTTTCTTTTTTCTTTAAGATCTCAAAATAAGATTTATTAGTAAAAAAAATGGAACAAATGTTGAGAGATTTTCAATACTATTTGACATTATAGAATCTACTAAAAAAATAGTTTAAGATTTCAATTTATAATCTATCACTAAAAATGCTTTTTAGAGCCCTTAAATTTCTTCTTGTTCTGAATTTCATTTAATGTATGAGAAGCTTGACACGTTATAACTTATGACATGTCTATTTTTTTGAGGAGGAGAGAAAAGGAGTAGGTGTTTTTTTCTTTCCTAAAAATTACTGACACTCTGAAGGCTTGAATTGTTTTTTCTGCTTATACTCATTTCAGTCTTTTCTTTGTATTGAACGTCGATATGTAACTTGCTTTTGAATAGAGATTCTAATTATACTCAGAAAATTGTTCTTTTCACTAAACGCTTGAAAATTAAACGTTGAAGGTATTCAAAAAGACAGGGAATACCAAATGAGTGAGAATATACGAGTAGCTAAGCATATAATAAAGAGTTCGTCAGTCATCATGTGTCTGTTTTGGATGAAGAAAACTTAGATGAAGATATAAATCAGAGTGTAAGTTTTCTTAATAGTGTTGGACAAAAACAACGCGTTGGATGCTGCATAGTTCATGAAAACGCCTTGGGCACAACTTTGTTTATGTAGAGCTTTGGATGCTTATTCTTTCAGAAGAGCATTGGAGGAAAGTCAATTGTTACACCTTAGGCGCGAGTTCAATTAAAACATTTTTAGCGTCTGAGGCATAAACAATTATACCTTGGTAAACATTTGGATGCACATATTTCAGCAAAGAGGAGAGCAATGGCTTGATTAATAAGAGATGGGCAAGGCTGAGGAAGAGAGGATATAATAAAGGATCAAGTGGTAGAGATTTTAACAAGATGTGCATTTATTGTAGAAAACATACGGTTGAAACTTGTTACAATAATTCAATAAACATGGATTTCCATGACATCTCCAAAGGAGTGGTGTACCTGTAGCAAATAGTTAATGAGTGATAGCTATAATCATAAAGAAGATTAACAGTATGAAAAAATTCTTGCTCTAATTCAAGGAACCAATATAAACTAGCACACATTACTCACTTCTAAGTATATAAGCGCATATACTAGGAGTGATGGTGTGAAAAAGGGGCTAACCCCGAGGGAAATTAAGAAACGAAAGCAATATCAGCTAACACATAAAAAGCAATAAAGGAAGGAACATAATCGTAAATCCTCCTATCACCAAGAAGACTGAGACCATGCTTCTGGTCATACACTAATTAGATAAGTGCATATACTTAGTTTGGTCATAAACTAGCTGTAGACTCCAAATCAAATAACAACATTATATTTTTCTTGCTACAATTATTCTTCAAGTTATTAGATCATAGATTCAAGAGCTAGTGACCTCATATGTTCATCCATGCATAGGTTTCAAAATTATGCTAAAAATTTAAACTTGTAAATGTTATATTATTGAATGGAAATTTTTCCATAGTTAAATTTGTTGGCACTATCGTTCTTTTCCCTCGATTTCTATCTAAATAATGTACTATAGGTTTCAGATTTTTCTTTTAATTTGCTTTCTCAATATGCAAACTTTGTACTTTGTTGAATTATGTCATCACATTCCATGATTCCAAATGTGTCATTCTAGAACAAAAATCCCAAAGGATGATTATGAGGTGCTATACTATTTAGTAGTTAATGCCAACAATTCATTGGTCTCAAGCACTATAAAGGCCCTTTTTTATATTTGCACAACTCATTCCAACCAATTGTGTGGACCTTTTTTGTATTTCCCTGGTCAGCCCAAATAAAGGCCCGATACCTTTTGTCAATCTCATCACAGATATAAAAGGGAATCATAATAGTTTGCATCATGTAGCTTGGTAGGGCTTGAAGACCCGCTTTGTTAACGTGATTCTTGCCGCCATAGATAACACTTTTCTCTTCCAGCCACTATGTCTTTGGCTCACTTTATCCAATAGAAATTGGAATGATTGCGGATTTGGCCGCTAATGGAAAATTGGGACACCCAGATACTTCCCCAAATTGTCAGTAGTTTGAAAACAAAATTTCCACTTGAATCCTCCAATTAGAATTCTCTGAAAAGAAAATTCTAGTTTTATTCACATTAACCTTTTCGCCAAAACTATGACAAAATAAATCAAGGGCCATTTTTATTATGTCAAATTTGTTTAGCCTCCACAAATAGAATGATGTCATCCACAAAGGCCAAATGCCATATGAAAGGACCCCTTTGTTCAATTGAATAGGTTTCCATAGATTCTGAGAAACCGCCATAGAAATTATATGGAATAATCTCTCCAATCAGAGGACAAACAAGTAAGGTGATATGGGTTGCCTTGCTTAACTCCTTTCTGAGGCAAGAATTCCTCCAAGGCATCACTATTCCAAAGCATCTTCATCTTGACAGAGGAAATACAATGCCAAATAATCTGAACAGAATTATTAGGACATTCAATGTCTTCCAACATCTCCTTTATAAAGTTCCACTTTAGCTTATCACAAGCTTTTTCTGGATCCACTTTGATTGCCATCCAATATTTCTTCCCTTTCTTGCTTTTCATAGAATGAAAAACTTTCTAAGCTATGACTATCATCCCCACTATGGCGATTAGGAATAAAACTGCACCAATGATTTTATTTTTCCTCATTCTGAATCCATTTCCCTTCCTCATTCTGAATGAGATGAATTTTATTTTTCCTCCTGTGAACAGAGGTTATCCCATGGAAATATTTTGTATTTCTATCTCTAAACTCTAGCCATTTAGCCCTGGATTTCTGAAACCAAAGAATTTCTTCCTGAATCAAAACCTATTCATACTCCTTCTAGGCTTGTTTCTGCATCTCTTTCCAATGAAGTGACTCAATTGACAATTTAAATTCTGAATCTTCCTCATTAGCACCTTTTTCCTAGTAAAAATGTGCCTGAAAACCTCATTGTTCCACTTTATAACATCCTCTTTAAAGTTCTTTGATTGAGAATTCCAAGATTCTGCTTGCTTCCAAGAGTTTCTCACAAATCGGTGAAAATCTTCGTTAGTAACCCCGGAGGCCATGAATCGAAAAGGTCTCTTTTTCCTATTTGGGGCTTGATGCCTTTGGAATTGCGCCATAATAGGAGAATGGCCAGACTTAAATTTTGGCAAATGAAACACAGTTGCTCTTGGAATAAGATTCTTCATTGCATGTTAATCAATAATCTATCAAGCCTTTCTAGCAAATCATTCCTGCCCCAAGTGAATGGTTCTCTTAGAAATCCCCATCAATAAGATCACAAGAGTCAATCATCTGATGAAAGTTAAGTATACTCCTAACTGACCCTTGTGTGAGCCTTGTTCCTCTCATGATCATGAAGTAATGTGTTGAAGTCGCCAATGACTGCCCAAGGACCCTCCAAATTATCTGCAATACCAGACAAAGCATCCCAGAGCACATATCTTCTCTGGTACTGGGGACTGGCATAAACCACTACAAGTACTAAAAAGGTGAATTCGCCATACTTAAACTAAGATGGATAAAATGGGAATCATGAGATAACACCTCAACATTCCACCCTGGTAGGTCCTAAAGAATCCATATACCACCTGACTGCCCTGAGCATCAACAACAAAAGAATTCAGAAAGCCACATCTTTTGCTAATCCTTTGCGTTATGTGTGTCCCCATCAGACAAAACATAGAAACACAGTATTCCTTTGAGGATCACATACAATGCATTTTTTTTTATAAATGAGAGACAAAAAGACTACTTACTTTTTAAGGATGAAAAACAATTTATGTTCTATCTACAAAACTTAAAAACACATTAATCATTTAAAGTTAACATTTGGCATCGGAGTAAATTACACAAACATTCCCTCATATTTAAAGAAATTGCGCATGTTTTTTCCTCCTTTTTTAAAATCTACTCAAATATTTATTGAAATTTAAGAAAATTACACGCATCTCTCTTAAATTTTTTAAATCTACACAAACTTTCCTAAATGTCCTTCAAACATTTGACACTAACAAGTCATGTGCGTTGCACATGATATTTAATGAATATTTTTTTCTTCGAAAATGTCTTTGTCTTTGTCCCTAAGCATGAGACAATTTTGATAAAGAAAAATAGGTTGCAGGAAACTCAATCAAACTGCAATACTAGTAAACCTATAAGCTACAATACCATTAAACCTATAAGTTGCACATATGAATCAACTCCATAACAACAATAACAACATTAAATTAGATATATTTTAAAAATAAAGGATAGATGTGTGTAATTTTTTTAAATCTTAGAAAGGTTTGTGTAATTCATTCTAAACATTAAATTTGGAATGAAGAAAAATAAGAGGAAGACAAAGAAAAGGAACTTATATACATTTATCAAGAAGTTTTCTCTCATTTAGTATACAAGAAAATAAGGAAAGAAAAAATATGATATATATATAGGACCAACTCAAATATTCTTTCTTTTCTGTTTGAATGAAAGATATTAAGACAAAGTTTAAATAGATATAAATAAAAAAAATATCTTTATTTTTTTCATTTTCTTTCTTCTAATTTTCTTACCTAAACCAAACAAAACAAAAAAGTTACACATACTTCCAAACATACTTGTCAGTCATTAAATTCTATGTTTTTCAATAGATAATGTAATTTCAACATATTTTTTAATCCATTCTCCATGGTTAATTAAAATTTACTAAGAAAAATACGGAAAAAAATCAATAGAATGTGATAATGTCCTACTACTTTCTCAATAAAAACCCAACACCACAAGCATGGTGACATTTAGATCTTCAATTTCAGATTTTTAATTTTAATTTTTACTACTTTTGTTGAGATGGTTGAAGAGTGTGGTGGGACCCAACAACAAATGTAAGCCATATTGTCATAAGCCCGTAACTGTGTTCATTGAGCACACGTGTCGACAATGGGATGGACAAAACTTGACGTCTCAAAATTAGAGAAAGAGTTGGTCAGATAGGGCAGTTGATCCCCCCTTACAACATACCCTCATTTACGCCTTCTCCTTTTCCCATTTTTCCCTTTCCTCATTTGTGATTCCCAATTATTTTGGAGACATATTATAATTGATTCACCTTATTTTATTTGCATCATTTTTCAAATGCTAAATTACATTTTTTGATGTGCTTTTAAATAGTCTACGTATTGAATAGTATACAATTTTTTATATTTCTAATCACAATATGCTTTAAAAGTAAAAAAAATGACTTCTTTTTGCATGTTAGATTGTATACATTATATTAGATTTAGAGCCATAAAAAATGATCAAGCCAGACTCAACCCAATAACGACCCATGTGGTTCAGGAGAAAAAGGCTCGCATTTGTAACAGTCCTCCTTCATTACATAACAAATACAACTAAGGTTTGGATTATTTGTTTAATTCAAAAATTATTCCATTGATTTACTTATGAAAACACCATGTGAACTTTTTGCAATTAAAAAAAATAACAAACTTATAATGAAAAGCATGCATCTATTAAACATAACCAAATCAACATTGGTGGCTTATAGCACTTCAACCATAATGGAAGACATACTTTGATTACATAAAATTCATGAAAGTTGTACATAAGACAAACCTAAATTGGTCATTTCTATACAAAACTAAAATCAAGGAAAAGGAAGATAATGACACAACTTCTAGTCTCATGCTCGTTCCATCTACCACACCTCCAAGCGAAAGATCCACCCTAGAAACCATCTGCTCCCCATGTATATTAGGTACAGGATCATCACATATACAAACCACACGTGAAACATGCAAGTGTAAGCTCACCATAACAAATATACTATGCAAATAATCCAAAACAATCTATGAAGAGAAGGAGAATACTAAAATTTATATACTTTGCAAATACTTTTCAAACCAGTCAAAGATTTATAATAAAACTCAATTCATACGCTTATCTCAAAACCCGGTTCATAGAACATATATCTTCTATTGTTCATCAATAAACATCAATATACATCGACATCAAATCATCCATCTCAATTACTATATATAGCATAACCTTAAAATATATTCCTCAAACCATCAAGAACAACATATTTCCATCACCACTCATCATTAGGAGTCATAAACATCATACATCACATAAACCATTGTTGGCATCAACTATCACAAATTCTCACCATACACAATCATCACAATTGACATATACTGATAGCCAACTAGACCAAGGTCATCTATTGACATTTACTAGTAGCCAACTAGGCAACCCCAAACTCACACATCAACACTGACTTTACTCCATGGAGTTTAAATGCAATAGAGTAGTCCCCTATGAGCCACGTCCCTTAACATAGTCTCACTCTGAGACAATTCAAGGAGTCTTTTGGGCTGGTCCTACAAAGGAAGTGTGATTTTATCAAATATAGGAAAGTGTGGATATTGACTTACCTCTGTAGGTTTGCAAGCCCATACATCTAAAGGGATTCGCCCACTTGTCTATTCTATAGGCACATTCCTGTTAGCCACCACAAAAACCCCCCAACACTAGGTTGAAAGCCTGCCTGACACCCTTAACTTAAGTGTCTACTCATATGTCTGTGCACCAATTGTGCACCCTATTCACCAACTGTGCATACACCGTATATCATGAAAACAACAACAACAATGACAATGACAAACCCTTCATACCATATCATATTCACATTGTCATCTCGATCAACATATCATCATGCATCAATCATACAATAATTCATTGATTTCAACAACAAGATAATTATCAACAATAACATCATATCCTAAACCACACATTATAAATATGAATCACTTTACCATTATAATGTCTTTTGGCCTTATATTTATGGTTCTCATAACATCTCATAAGTTTTTGGAGCAGTGTTGTTAGTATCGCACTATACACGACAGTATCGTGCAATTCGATCCGATACAGGCCAAAAACGATACAAACTAGACCACTGAATCATTTTTGAGCTGAATCGTAACATTGAATCGTACTATTCAAAACTGAATTATGAATTGTTGAACGTTTCCAATTCAAATTTTAAAAAAAGAAAACCAACAGCCGCAGAGTTGGAAGATAAAAAATGTAATCAAAAGAGTCGCGAAGTTGGAAGATAAAATCGAAAAGAGTACAAATAAGAAAGAAATCGAGAAGAAAGGTGACGCAGTGACGTACAGAGAAGTTGCAAAGAAGAAGCAACTTGCAGAAAGAGAAGTTGTAGAGAAGAAGCAACGACGCAGTGATGCACAGAGAAGTTGCAGAGAAGAAGCATACCTTAAGGGATGCAGTGAGCACTGTAAGGACCCTCATTGTGGCGCGGGTGGTGCCAGATCCCACGCTGATAGCGCTGGGATCCTTCAGCAGAAAACACTGTTAAGGGTGCGGCGCGGTTAACGCCAGGGTGGCGCGGATGGCACCAAACTCTCAGGAAGTTCACGCTGTCAGCGCGGCCATAGCGCGAATAGCGTCAGTTGGTCGAGGGGATTGGCGCGAATGGCGCCACAGGTTCGGCTTGTTCACCCTGTTAGCGTGGAAGTGACGCTGATGGCACCACACTTTCGTACCTGCTCGGATCGCGCGGGAGGGTCGGTGCAGACTTTATTAAAGGGGGGTCGCGTTTTGGAGGAGAAGAAAATGATTTTCTTCTTCCTCAAGGCCTCTAGCAGCCATGGGAGAGCTTCCTAAGCTCCCATGACCTTTCCTTATGACCCTAAACACTTCCTAAACCCTTTAATCTTCCTAGAAACCTTGAGAGAGCAAGAATCCTTCCTCCACATCCTTTGAAACCCCAGAAATTCTCTTCTCTGAGAAAGGCTGAAGAGAACTCGAGTTCGGCGAGGAACGACGGTGGTTCAGCGACATCAGGGCTCGGGAGAGCAGCCCAGAGGCCTTCCTCATCAGTTCTGAGGTAAGAAACTCGAGTTTCTCCGATTGATTTAGGGAATGGGGGGGTTTTTGATGAATAGTGACCCATCTGTGATAGAGCTAGAATTAGCTTCGGGTCCAGTTGAGAGAAGTGTTTAGTATGATGTGAGGAGGAAGGATTAACTTTCAGTTTGTGATTTGGTGACTGTTGGTTTTGGCTCTAGGTTGTGCAGGTGTGACTTGGACTTAGTCACTTGATTTGAGACATTCAAGAGACATGTTGATGGGCTTGTAGTGCCTGTGAGGCCATGAGAACGATGTCCTGTGATGTGAACCGTTCAAGCCCTGTGGAAACCCTGAGTGATGGGTTGAAAGAGCTTTGAGGCTCACTGATGATGGCTTGTGTTGAGTCTGGAATGACTCTGAGGCCATGGATGGATCTGAGATAGACCGCTGAGGGTCTATGGAAAGGCTTGTAGAGGATAAGCCTGATGAACCTTAGGCAGATGACCTGGGTGATAGAAGGGACTGAGGTTTCCTTCTCTGAGGCAACGGATGTCTGCTTGATGAGCTTGTTCATGTTTACCTGCTTGTATGGTCTGTGATGTGTGTTGTATGCCTTGCCAGGGCTTGACACAGTGGGTGTCAGAGGAGCAGACCATCAGTCGAGGCTAGAGCTGTGAGGCACGACTTGCCAGGTAAGCTCATCGTTCTGGGGTTTTTCCCTTATTTTGGTTTGCCACCCAAGTAGGGTGAAGATTGCATGCCATGTTTGAATTATATATATATATATATATATATATATATGTGTGTGTGTGTATATATGTATATGCATGCAGTTGAGAGGAAGGCCAATGTGGCCTGTTATTTGATATCATATGTGTTGGAAGCCTGAAGGGCTATAAGAATGGTACTTGGAGTGGAACTCAGACCATTCTGGAAAGATGAATATATGACGAACCCTAGGATAGACACTGAGACAGTGTGAGGGTAATGAGACACCTAATGTGGCAGGTGTGGATGGCCATGGGCCTTTGATGGATGAACATTGTGAGGTGTTCAGTGACCCTGATGGGATGCAGACCATGAGAGGGTCTGTGATGGAATCTATAGGATACTGGCATAGTATCGGACTAGCTGAGGTTCCCTAGCCAGAGGAAGAGTTTGAGGACTCCCTGGAATAGCTGAGATTCCTTGGGAGGTGTCACTGCTCTCCACCAAAGCCCTAAGGATGGATTGCCCTATAGGGATGTTCCTCCTTAGGCAGTGATGTTGAAAAGTCCTGGATGTGATGGCCCTGTAAAGGTGGTTCTTTCCCAGGTCAGTGTATGTGGAAGTCCTGGAGGTGATTGCCCTATATGGATGTTCTTGCCCAGGCATGCGTTATGAAAGTCCTGGAGAGACCGGGCAGTAGACAGATATGTTGTATCTCTAAGAGAAGGCTTCCCAAGGGATGAGAGCCTAGGGCCTCTTAGATGAGCCATATCTGGATAAGCAAAGTCCTAAGTGAGAGTCCTCAGGCATTGTGTACATGGTTTCAGGAGGCGGTGCCTCTCTGGTGTTGAGAAATGTCCAGTGAGTGACACTTATGTTATGGTACCTCTGTGAGACGGGCTATGAGAGCCAATATGAGATACTAGTGCCATGGTTATGGCTTTGATCTCTGAGAGATGGCTGAGAGAGCCAAGATGAGGTGGAATACCTCTGATGCTGAGAGCATCCGGTTACTGACCCTGATAGCTGGGATGTGTGAAAGCTAGGATGATGTCCTAGGCTTTGTATGTGTGAGCGAGGATGATTTCCTTAGCTCTGTTTATATGTTTTGTTATGCTTGGAGGTGAACCAGGGTTAGGGAGGATTTCCCAGAACCCTGAGTTTACTGAGACGTTTGTCTCACCCTGTGTGGGGTTGTGGTTTTCAGGTGCTTCTTGAGGAGAGGAGCGACCTCAGGGCAGGAGGCCCTAGTGGAGCTGGTAGGCTGGATGGAGGGTTGCAGTAGAAGACCAGAGCAGAGCTTCAAGAGTTGAAGCCGGTCTTAGAATCTCTATGTAGTGGTAGGGTGTGTGTACACCCAAGTATACTGTACATATTTGTTGTATGACCCAGATGTGGTCTTGTATTTGAGTATGTATATGTACAGATGATGATGTGTATGAGAGTATGCTTCCTCCTGGCTATCTTTGTTTTTTTTATGTATCTGCCTATATAGTTGTTTATGTTTTATCTGGATCAGCATATGGCTTGTTTTATTATGCTTTGTGTTGTGTTTTATATTTCATGCATAATGTAATCAAGAAAAACGATTCTATCACTTCCGCAACGCGTGTCTTTAACGCTGATAGCGTGATACTGATATTATTAATGATAACACGTCCGGGGTGTTACAAGCACAGTTGTAGAGTTGAAGAGAAGCCACTTTAGTTGAAGAAGAAGAGTACATTTAATGTGAGCTTTTTGAAATTAAAATATTATAAAGTAATTTTGAGTTACAGTTGTAATTATGTGTTGTCATTGTATGATGGACTGAACTGATGGTATACGGCTTTATCTTTATGAGTTGCAGAGTACGTTTCCACATAGTGCTTCAAAACTTTTTATAGTATAATATATTTTAATAAAAATATCCCTATAATGTATTCACTAATTTTATGTTGGCTGTATTCACTACATCACATATGTGATATATCCAGCCTTTTAAAATTTTTTAAGTTTAAGCTATATTCAGTATATTGTATTATAATATATTTTAATAAAATGTTATTAATTTATATTCATTTTGAGAGACTGAATATGGATATGTATATAGCTATGTATATAGATATGGGATGAGCTATTATTTTTATTTTATATTAAATTAAAGTGCAAATTGCAAAGTTGATATGCTTATTGTATATTTAATTATTTTTTTCTCTAGCACAGAAACAACAAAAATGGCTCCAAAGAAAAAATCTCAAAAAGAAAAGGATATAACCTGGGATCATTGTAAGTCCCTTGGCAATAGGTTGAATGTTAAATGTAACTATTGTCCAAAAACAATGTGGGGATGAGCATTTAGAATGAAGCATCATCTTGCTGGAAATGTGTTTCTCCATGTCAACAAGTGTAGGAAGACGTAAGAGATCTATTTAAAAAAATATTAGAGGATGCAAGCAAAGATGATGAACTAGAGTGCTTTGATGATAAAGATTCACAAAAAAAAAGGAAGTATGGATAATTTTATGATAAAAGGAAAAAGTGGAGGTGGCTCATCTTCTATGAAACAACAAACTATAAATTCAATGGTAAAGGATAGAGATTTGGTGGTTCGGGATATTTGTAGATGCATATATGGCAATGCGTTGCCATTTAATTTAGTAAAGAGTCCATTATTTATTAATATGGTGAAATCTATTAGTGAATATGGTAGAAGCTTAAAACCACTATTTTATCATGAAGTGAGGGTGTCATATTTGAAGAAAGAAGTTGATCTTGTCCATGCTAGTTTGGAAAATATAAGTTGGAATGGAAGAAAATTGGTTGTACATTGATGTCATATGGATGGATTGATGGAAAAGGTAGATCTCTTACTAATTTTCTTATTAATAGTCCTAAAGGGACTGTTTTGACAAAATCTATTGATACAAGCAGTTTTATTAAAGATGCTGAAAAATGTTTGAATTACTTGATGAGATGGTGATGGAAATTAGAGAAGAGAATGTTGTTCAAGTAGTGAAAGATAGTGCTTCAGTCCTTGTATCCGCAAGACAAAAGTTGATGGATAAAAGAAAGCAACTCTTCTGGTCACCCTGTGCAACCCACTGTATTGATTTGATTTTAGAAGACATTGGTGGCATTACAGTGTTCTATTATACCATTTGGAAAGCAAGAAAATTACAACTTTCATTTATAGGCACACATGGGTGTTGAATTTATATAGAACCTTTTCCAAAGGTAGAGAGTTAGCTAGGCTAGCAATAACAAGGTTTGCTACATCATATTTGACAATGCAGTCAATTTTGAAACAAAAGACTGCACTTCGATCTATGTTTACATCTGAAAAATGGGTTAATTAGTGCTTATTCCTCTAGGCCGGAAGCCAAATTTGCAGAAAATGTTGTTTTGGCTGATAAAAGGTTTTGGAAATCAATAGTTTATTGCTTGAAAATTGTGTCTCCTCTTGTGAAAGTTCTCAAACTTGTGGATGGTGATTCAAAACCTACAATGGGATACATTTATGAGGCTATGGATAGAGCAAAGGAAGAAATAACAAAGAGTTTTAATCATGAGGAAAAGAGATATCAGGATGTATGGGAAATCATTGACAAGCGTTGGGATTTACAACTTCATAGGCCTCTTCATGCAGTAACATATTTTCTTAATCCAAAGTAAGTATTTTTTTTATAAAATTTATTTTTATAAAATTATTTATATTTCATATTTGATTTATTATTAAGCCTTATTCTAAATTTATAATAATTATATAGGTTCCACTATGACTCAAAGTTTAACCCAAATCGTGAGGTTAAAACTGGTTTATGGAAGACACTGGAGAAGATGTGTCCTGATATTGAAACAAGGATCACAATTGATTCTCAAATTGAGAAATTTGATAAGACTGAAGGACTCTTTGAAAATAGTTTAGCAATTGCAACTAGAGCTAGGAAATAGCCTGGTAATCATTTAATTTTGTTTATTGATTAAATTGATGTTTCGATTTTTAAAAAATTAAAAATTAAGTCATCAACCAAATATTTATTTATCAATTTTGGCGGCTACCGCGGTACCTGCTTCTTCAGGCGGAACTCCTGGTTGAGGAGTTAATCGGAATATTATTATTTGTTTTGCTTGCTTTATGGTGGAATAGTTTTGGAGATGACTGCAAAGAGCTGCAAACAATAGTTATTTGTATCCTAAGCCTCACTTGCAGTGCTACAGGGTGCAAGAGAAATTGGAGTGTGTTTGATCAAATTCACTCTAAGAGAAGAAACTGTTTAGAGCAACAAAGGTTGAATGCTCTTGTGTTTGTTAAATACAAACTTCAACTTGAAACTAGGCAAAAACAAAGGGAGGAAAAATGAGAGACATATGATCCTATCTGCTTATCAGATTTAGATTCTAACGAGGAATGGATTACTGAGCAAGAGGAGCCTTACCTAATGGATAAGGAATCTTAGATGGATGTTCATGAGTGCTTCAACGTTGATGAAGGAGACCAAAGCAAAAAGAGAAAGAGAGGTATATTTGCATATATATTATTTATTTTTCTAATCAAATACCTTATATAATATATATATTTACATTATGTATATTTTTAGGTCCTCGAAATCTTCAAGTTGACAGGAATGATAAAGGCAAAGACATCTTCATAAAAGATAATGTCAATAGGATTGATAACAGAAAAGGATTTCAAATTGTTGAACAAGATGTGGGAGATGAGTCAAATGACTCTACTAATGAAGAGGATGAAAGACTAGATATTGCAATACTAGATGCTGATAGTGATAGTAGTGATCATATTAGTCTTGAAATTTAATTAATATGAGAATAATTGGTTTTAGATTTGGTTACTTATATATTTTGGCATTTAGATTTTTTTAATTTGGATTTATATAGTATTATACATTTTTAAGTTTTTTTAATTTGTTTCTGAATCTTACAATTCGATACGATTCACGATACAAAAAAACAGTTGAACAATTCACGATATGTATTGCGATTCGACAACCTTGTTTTGGAGTACTATATCATTTGTTTCCTACTAGGCATCTATGGCTTTAATGACTTATAAACATGATAATTAAATCTATACTAACTTATTTAAGTTTATTATTGTCCCATTTAAAAGCTAAAAAGATCATCTCCAACATTTATGCTTACCTAAGACCTAGTTTGGAAGTATACTTTGCCTAAAGTTATAATATATGTGAAACTTTTACTTATTACAAACAACTTGACCTTTGTTCACTAATTTGATCATTGCTAGAGTATGAACTTGGTGAATCTTTGGGATCTTTCTCAACTTAGGATTTGAAAATAATTAATGTAGTCAACTAGGATCCAACAAAGCTCTAGGATTCAGAACAGCAAGGTTTCCTTGGAGTGGACCTAACCATTGTTAGCTCTTGAATTGAAGGGTTTGAGCACAATTGGGAATGGAGAGAGAAAAAAAAAAAGATTAGAGAGGATTTTGAAGCTTTGAAGGTGTAAAGGGGATCAGGAGAAGTGGTCTTATCCCGCATTGCTATCTAACGATCACTTTCTTGTATTTTCACCCCTCCCTTACATGTTTTTGTGACTTGGGCCTGAAAGATGTTTAAGCCTACTAATACTTAAAATTTCACCAAAGTAGAGCAATTTAAATGAACTAACATCTCAATTAATATAATTACACACTCAAATCTCTATCTTGCAATATAAAATAAATTAAACACTTAATCACACAATTAATAAAATCATGACATTACAAATAGCTCTACGACACATAACAAAACAATCTATTTATTAAATTTAGTTATAAATATCATGAATCTAAATTTAATTTCCTCTTAGAGTATTTATCAAGCACTTGACATATATTACGAAAATCCACAATGTTACAGCATTAACTTGCCCATAAGGCCACAAAGCTGTGTGGGTTAGAGTCAGTCCATGGGCATAAGTTTCAATATTATAACATATTTTTTAATACTCAAGTCGTGATTAGCCAAAAACAAATTTGATCGAGATTGACCGAAAATAGTCTCGAGTGAGGTTAGTTGAAAATAATTATAGTCAATGTCAACCAAAATGAAACCTAGTCGAGATCGACCAAAAACAATCTAGATCGAGTTCGACCAAAAACAATTCTAATTGAGGTCAAACAAAAATATTTCCAACTCAAGTCGCCCAAAAAATAACCTAGCTAAAATTTGCCAAAGTTAACCTAGTCGAGGTCTCGGTTGGGATCAATCGATTTAAATTTTATATAAAAAATTTAAACACAAATTATTTTATTTTAAAACAATGTTGACCTTTGGTCCCATTTTTAAAATTTAAATTATACTGTAATAACTTTCTTTTAAAAGTACTAATAATTAATTTTCAGACTCCATTTAGGCATTTAGTACAATTTGTAAGTAGATGGCTCTCGACATAACACACTGAATTTAGCCTTAGCCTGGAGACAACTTTTTCTTGATAACTACATAAATTTATCGATGTATAAAACAACATAGAGAAAAGTATCAAATTGATGAATTATTAAAGTGGAACACTGTTGTCGTACAATATTATTTAAAAATGTATATATACCTCAGTTATAATCTCAATGATAATATGTGGCTCTAAAAAGCAAATATTTTCATCATAATTTCGCCCAAAATTTTAACAAAAAATATATTTCATTAATATGAAAACGACTTATAGGATTTAATAAACATCTTGTATGCGTGTTTATTTTTAATAATGGTTAAATTAAAATTTTATACTTTGTGTAAAAGAAATTACTTTTGTTCAAATCGATACCTTTAATATATAAAAATTGAGGTTGAGATGCACGAGAGAACACGAAAGGAAACCCCAACTAGGTTACCCCCTCCCCTCCGAGAAACCACACCTATAAATCCATTAAAAGAAAGAAAAAAACAGAATGAACAAATGCCAAAATATATAAGTAACCAAAGAGTTATGACAATTATTTAATCTTTTTATTTTTGTTCATGTATTGGATAATTATTTTTGAACAAATGCCAAAAATGAACAAATTGATAAGGCTAATCAATTTTGCCGAGACTTTAATAACATGTATTGGATAATTATTTAATCTTTTTATTTTTGGCATTGAGGAGGATTAAAGCCCAAAGAAACTACATAAGAACAACCCGAACCATCGGAAGGTTCATAATCAATATTATCAATCTGTTTGAATACAGTTAAAAATATTTTTGAGAATTTTTTTATTAGGAAAAGTTTTACATTTTCATTAAAAAAAACTCTAAAAACACTTATAACTTTTATTTAAATAAGTCCTAAATATCGTAATAGCAAATCACGACACTTATATGGAGGATTCTGTAACACAAGAAACCAACTGCATAACCATGAGCTAGTGTGACCACATTAGCTTCTCTAAGACTAAACACATGGATTTCATTCTAAATTTTGAATATACTCGTATGTGATAAGCTAATTTTAAAAAGAACAGGCCCTCTACGTTTGTGAAATTATTCCTAATCGTCCATTCCCATATAGCCAGTCAAGTAAAATTACTTATAAAAATTGCAAGCAAACGAGTGGATCAATTCTCAAAATAAAAAGGACTATAGAAGGAACTGCTCATATAATTATTTGTGCATACTGCATAGTCTTGTGTATCCCTTATATTAAAAATGCTCCGGTGCTGACAAATAATTTGATGGTTCCAATAATTAAGCAAATAAACTATGAAGTAAGAATTTGTCGTATACATAATCTGAGTCCTAATAATTAATGGTTTACAGAGTTATGGACGCCAGCAAATGACGAAAACTTTATTTATTTATTTTATTCATTCGGAAAACAATGTCAACTTAAATATCAACTCACAGGCATTATTCAACTAATTAAATAAGATTTTCTTATAATAAAAAATTACACATCATATATAGCGAGGAAAGATATTTTTCATATGAGAATTAAATTGAAAATAAACATAAGGACTTTTTATTTTTGATTTTTTTGAAACATCAGGATTATTGAAAATTTAATTTAACCTTTAATAATAGTTATGAAGAGAGTTATTATAATGATCTATATTGAGAGCTATATAATTCATAAAAAAAATTACAAATACACCACTACTACTAATAACAACAACAACAACAACATCTTATCCTACTATTATGTGAGGTTAATTAAATGAACCATACAAAATCATTAAACAAGATTAAAAGACACATATAACCATATAAAAAAATTGAAAAGGATCTACACATACATATGACAGCAATGACGACAAAAAATGATTGATTAGTTGAAACAGAGAATGCAAGGTGAACTGGATCCCGTTTTTGCGCGCAAAAGGCACATTGCTAGTTAATGGAAAGCAAAACTAAACCACTGAGAGTGCATTGGACTTTGTTATAAACGAGGTGTGATATAAAGCAATATTTAAACTTGTGCCTGCGTGATTGCCAACCAGCACCGAACCTGTTCTTTCGGAACAGTAACAAAGGATCACTTCCATGTGAAGTCATCAGCTGATGATCATTCATCACCTACATTTTTTTGTTTCTCAGGTTCATTGTTCCCTTCACCAAATCCATACCTCCCCCACATGCTTCTTTATTTCTTTCATGCCCTGGTTTTTTAAATAGACAAAATGTATCATTTATATGATCAGGTAATCCTGTTCGAGTTTAATCGAATTATTATGAACATGTTTAGCTAAACATTGTTGACATTAAACATAAATTTGTCAATGAATTATGACTCTTCCTTTTGAGTTAATTCATTGAATTTGACTCAAAATTAGTTGTGACTACAATTTACACTGAAAACCATGCAATATTCTGGGCGTTGAAACATTTTCTTCCAATGTTTATCACAATTGAAATTCAAAACTTGAACTTGAGATCAATGATTAAACCAAAATAACTACACACCTATTAGCTCATTGTCCTCTATGTGCTTCTTAATTTCCTTCTTACATTTTGTTTTTGTCTATAAAGATTATATGTATCGTATACTAAAAACAATCATGCTTGAGTTAAATACATTGGTTGGTCCTGGGTTTTGTTCGAAGGTGCGATAGCACATGTCCATAGCTATAAGGGACTCATTTTTTTTTATAAAAAAATTATAGTCATGTAATAATTTTTTATATTATTTAGGTTATTTTTATAATTAAATTTAAATTATTGTTTTATTTTATGTCTCTTTTGTTCAAATTAAAATGTGACATGTGATTAAAAAGTATTTTTATGTTATTTGTTAGTTTTTTTATTATTACCTTCACAAGTCCATATTGAATGGATTTTTAGTTAAGTGTGACATATCAATATGTAATTGATCTATGATAATAGACTTAAAATATTTCTTTTTTAAACAAAATAAGAAACAAACAAAAACTCAAATTATAAATGAAAATATAAATGCTAGTATATTAATAAAGAACAAAAATATGAAATAATATTTTATTGATGATAGACAACAACGACCGAATTGAAATATTTTTTTCAAGGGACAAAATATAAAATTTAATTAATTTATAAATATATAAGTAAATTAAAATTATAAAAAATGTGATGAATTTCCTCACGGTTTTATCCAAACTTGTAAAACACTAAAACTCAACTGGAATAGAGATGAATTTTAAAAATATATGTTTATCTTTTTAAATGTGAACCTATCATATTTTTTGTAAGAATGAGGATAGAGAGACTTAAACTTATTATCTATTCGTGTCATTGTTATGTCTACCTTATGTATAAATATTTATGTTATATAATTTTTTAAGAATAAGTTGAATAATAAATGATAAGATAAGAGTAAATTGAATAAAAATGTGATATATAATTTTGCAATTTATTAAAGTTATATTATTCGTTTAATATAAGAAAACATATCTTTTTAATGAAATTATGTGTTTACTTTTTCAAATAATATATATTTATTTTTTGAATACTTAAATATAAAACGTCCAAATTAATTTTTTACCATGAGCCCATGAAATATGAGGATTGGCCTTGGTTAAATAGGATTGTTATGAATAATAAAATTTTTCTTTGATTATTTAACATAGTTGTATATTCAAAATTTGAATTTGAGAGTAATTAAACTGAAATAACATCAAGATTGATCCAAAAATAAAATAACTAAAATTTAAACTTTAGGTTAAATAAAAAAAATATTTATTATTAGTTTTTATAAAGCAAAAATGTCTCATATGTTGCAAGAAGTCCACATATGCCAACAAAAGGACCTATTATATTTTTATCACATTTAAAGTAAAATAGTTGTTCTAAATTTTACTTTAGAACTCATTCATAGTTGGACTGACTCCGAATAACGTCACACTGATAAACTTACATGATGATTTGTTGCTTTATAAAAGTTTGATTTGTTTCTTAAAACATGAGATGAGAAAATTCTGTTTGCAGGTTCCAGTAATATTCTAATCAACATGATAGGAAAATTCAGTAACACGTTAACTTTACCATAAAACTTAGTGGTACATATATCTAATTATCTATTAATTAAAGATTGTCTTGTACAAAATGTGATCACATTTTTATAATTATAAATTTGTAATCTCAAATATTTGTACACCCTTTATTTGAAGAACCTATATCCAGCAGGCGAATTTATAGTAAGCCTACTATACATTTTTGGATCTATGTATTTGTTCTAATTAATTAAATTCGACGACCACATTTTTTATTTTGTGAACTGAGTAATTTTACAGACTTTGCATTATACTATTTTTTTTTTACTGAATTATACTACTTATACAGGGGTATATATTCCATGTAAACTATTAGATAACACGTTAAAAATTTAGTGATGAATTAAATCGTTAAGAAATATATTCAACGACAATTTTTTTCTTTTTAAATTGTGTTTTAGATTTTGGGATTACTAACCTAGTAAAGGAAATTTTAAAATGCTAAATGATGATGCGTGTAACTTTTAAGGACAAACTTAGAAGCTTGCTTTTTCTTTTCAAATGATTCAAATAGTTTCACTTTTCTCCTGTGGTATATTTTTAGAAGCTTACTTTTCGTTTTAAATGATTCAAATAGTTTTACTTTTCTCATGTCCGATGTTTTATTTTCTAAGAAATACATTAAGTTTCTGTAATAAAAAAGTAATACATTTAATTAGTTATTAGTCAACTTAATCCTTAAAATTATAAAAAAATATTAATTAAATATTTAAATTATTAAACACTGTTACTTAATCAAACATTCAATTTGGTTAAAAAATCAAACATTAATTTAATTTTTATTTTATAATTTCAACCTTTAATTAATATATAATTCTTTTTGTTGTAAAAGAACATTTTTTTTGGAAAACATAGGCTATGTTTGACACACTATTTTAGATTAATTTTTTTAATTGAAAAGTTTATTCAACCATATAAAATGAAAAAAGAAAACATTTTCAATATTATTTAACAAGATGTGAAAAACATATTGAAACTCTTAGAATTGACTTACTTAAAAGAATTATTACACAACTTGAATAACAAACAATTTTACTTAGTTAAAAGTTATCCAATTTTATTAACATTTATTTAAAAATTAATCTCTCTCAATATATATATATATAAGATAAAAATTAAATCCTAATAACACATATTTAAGAAATAAAACTATTTACAACCTAGATCGCACCATGTTGGGGACAATTATTTCATTTTAAGTACGACAACAACCTTAAAATTTACAGGGTACCGTGGCAATATAAAAAAAAAGGCGTAATTCCAACCCACCCAACCTAACAAAAAAAAAAAATGAATCTGAATAGTAAATACTATTAGGGGCCAACAACAACCATAATAATAGCAATAATAATAATAATAAAAAAAAAAAGGCAAAAAGACAGAGACATATGATTTGGATGATGCACTGACACGAACACGTCAGAAACCTGTGAGACAAGAAAGGGGGTAGCAGAGGCAATTTGCAACGCAAACACTTGGATAATTTGGTCATTTCCGCCGCCACACCACCACCAAAGCGAGAAAAAAAAAAAAAAAAAGTAAAGAAAGAAATGTTTGATACGCGTCTCTATGAGGCCCATATTTCCCATTCTCATTGCCGACCTCACACCACACCAACACATCTTCAAATTCCCCTCTCCTCTCTCTCTCACCTCTTCGCCCTCTCTCTCTCACATCACAATTTTTACAACACAAACCTCTTCTTCAATTTTTTTTCTCTCTCTCACATCACAATTTCATAAAAACCTCTTAAGTTCCTTGGTTCTTTCTTTCTCTGTGAAAGAAAAATAAAGTCCAAACCAGTCGGTTTTTATTTTAACGTTCTCCATGGCTCAGAAAACCGAGAAAGAAGAAACCGACTTCAAAGTTCCGGAAACGATTACGCCTTGCGTCAACAACTGCGGCGTCACCGGAAACCCTGCCACGAATAATATGTGTCAGAAGTGCTTCACCGCCTCTACCGCCACCACGTCCGGCGCCGTAGGTGCTGGAATATCTTCTCCGGCGACCAGATCCGGCGTCTCCGCGCGTCCTCATAAGAGATCTTTTCCAGAAGAGCCCTCGCCGGCGGCGGATCCTCCTTATTTTGAACAGACGACGCCGTCGGAGGCGAAGCGCGTGGTGAACCGCTGCTCCGGATGCCGGCGGAAGGTCGGACTCACCGGATTCCGGTGCCGGTGCGGCGAGCTCTTCTGCGCCGAGCACCGGTACTCCGACCGCCACGACTGCAGCTACGACTACAAAGCCGCCGGAAGAGAAGCCATCGCGAGGGAGAATCCGGTGATCAGAGCCGCGAAGATCGTCAAAGTCTGAAAAAAGAAAAAAGAAAAAAAAAAAAAGGAAGGAAAAACACGTACGGAACGGAATCTCAAAACGACGTCGTTTACGGTTGACCCGGTTTCGTGTTTTTTTTTTCCTTCAGATTTATATATATAGAGAAGAAGGAAAAAAAAAAAGTAGCAGATGACAGGTTAAAGAGAGAGAGAGAGCGTGTGTGAAGTTTTAGATTGAGAGAGAGATTGTTGCTGGAAAAAGATGAAGAAGAATTTATCTGAATTTCTCTTGTGTTTCATCGATCAAACTCTGATCGTTTTTTTTTATTATTATTTCTCTTCTAATTTTTATGTTTGATTTTTTCCTGATTTGATCTTGAAATGATAAATTATTGTCATTTACATGATTATTACCATATTCTCACTTCGTGGATCGGATTAATTGTGTGATTTTGTTCTAAGGATATTGATTTCTGGGTGGTTGATTTTGTTTGCTAAATTGATTCAGAAGGAAATTGTGCTATATAAAATTAATTTCAAGTAATCTAATTATTATTAGAATGTTTTTACTTCATAAATAAATTAGTGAAAAACTTTAGTACAATAAGTCTTTTGATCTAGTACAGTATAATTTAGCCAAATTTTTTAAATTTCAAAATTAAGTTTAAACTTATGATAAATTTTTCAGAATTAAACACGTGATTTGATGAACCAAAGTTTTGAATCAAACCCAAATTCTGAAACTGGAAGGCGTTGAATTTCTCGCTTTGGTAGGCGATGATGATATTTCTCAGAAATGAGACACGGCGTGGTGGAGTAATTCGGTGGTGGTTCTTGGGGTATTTTGGGCATTTCATTGCACTTTGAAAATGGAATTTTCTGGTAACAGCGATGATTGAAGGTTGGGTGGGGTCCACATGAAGACATGTGACGATATATTGAGTTGCGATATGGCGAGTTAGCGTGCGAAATATCGTGGGTTTTTCCCTTTTATGACAGTGACTGGTGCCTTTTGTAACCCAATAGAATATCGCCACGTGTTTGCTGCATAAAGGTATGTGACGTATGACATGAAGCATTTTCTTTTTATTTTAATAAAATAAAAATGAGATCTTGAATAAGAAGAAAAAGTAAATCTGTGGGGAGTATAACATATATTGCGGATAAGGAAGCTAGCGAATTGTCTATTGGATTCTGATTTGATTTTCTTTTCTTTTCAGGAATTGTTCTGTTTGCTCTTAAATAAGGTAGGAAAATGACTTGTATTAAAAAAGGGTTATCTAATTAGCATCTGTTCAATATTTATTTTCTAATAAATAATCAATGAAAAATAAGTAATAAAGCGATCGCTCTTTTTCTCTCTCTCTTTTTTTTTTTTGTTTCATTTGATTTATTTTGTGTTTTAATTTAAAATTATTTTATTACGTTGAGAAATATTAAATAATGTCTTAGAATTTAGATTGAAAATTCAATTAAATAAGATTCATTTTAAGATGAGGAGTTGAGAACTACTTAAAACTTAGAAAAAATTTATATTGATAATAATTCTAACTGATATATAAGATCTTAACACATTTTTACACCTAGAACTAGATATTTGAAGAGAAGACAAATATGGATGCCTTGATAACAGTAACTCACAAACAAACAAAAATATTACGATGAGTTTTAATACTATCTTAAAATTTAGATTTATACCTAGAACTAGATATTTGAATAGAAGACAGATATGGATGCCCAAATAACAGCAACTCAAACAAATTTAAATATCAGGATGAGTTTTAAGACTATCTTAAAATTTGGATTTAAAACCTAATTTAATTTCCCTCACAATTAATCAAAATTGTATATGCTTTTAGTTATTGGTTAAATGTAAATAACGAAATATTTAGCCACCTTTGGTAGAATGATTTGGCATAATAATTATGGGAGGGGTCTTTTTATTACACAATTGACATTTATTTATGCTAGTAAGATGACTTGTACAACTCCATGTATATCGTTAGTGATTTTTCTAAGTTTGTGGGAATAGAGCTTTGGGGCACTTATGAAAGTCTCAATATGACTAAGATGAATGGTTGACTGCAGTGGAGTTATAAAAGGTAGATATCAGGAAGTGTATCTAGTTGGAGTCTTGTTGAAGCAATTTGTCAGCTTCTGAATAGGGTTTGGCAAGTTCAAGTGTTGCACGTCTTCAAGGAAGCAAATGTTTCAGCCAATATGACATGTGAATTGGGGTATAATCTAGTGGTCTATGAGCAACCTCTTGCTCAACTTGAGAGCTCCTATTCCCAATTTAATTTCTTTATAATCCTCTTTCTTTGGGCTTAAGCTAGTTGCTTTCTAAAAAAAATTACTTGTATAAAATAATATAGAATTTAATGATAATTACAATTAAATTACTCTTTTTAAGTAGATAATATAAAAGTCAACAAATTTATTAATTTTTTGTGATTGAATGATAATGTAAAATTTTACATTTTTAGTGTATAACTTCTTTTCTTCAGTAATACATATAAAAGACTATTTATTATATAATATTTTTTAAATTATATGAAAATAGTTTTTAAATAATAATGTTTGATTATAGTATATAAAAATAGAATTAAATTGATGTCTTAGTTTTGATTTGATTTCAAAATTGCTACGTGTGTTTGATAAAAATTTATATTTTGTGTAGTAAAAAAATTAATGGGAACCCTTTAAAAAAATAATTTTTCCTTAAAAAGTTACGTGTTTCAGTTGTTTGTTAGATGAAAATAACGTGTTTTTAACGCAACATCGGTCTGTCTTTTGTTTTTGTTTTTGTTTTTTTATATATAAAAACATCGCCCTGTCTTAAGGAATGAAAATTCCGCATTGACACACACTTATCATACTCTGCCTGTATTTATAAATATTTTGAATTAAATTTTATATAATACTGTAATTATTAGAATTCTAATATACACAATTTAGGTGTAATCTTTAAAATACTTTTGTAGTTTTATCTCGACCACTTAATAACAATAAAAATACATAAAAATTGTTCAAAGTTTTTTTTCTTGTAAACTTTATCTATCAACTCACTTAAATTTAAAAATAACTTAAATAAATAATAATAATTAATAGAACTAAGTTCGGTGACATGTTATTTGTTTAAAAAATTAATTTATAGATTTCATCAGTTCTTAAAACTAATTGTAATATAGAGATTAAACAAAAAAAAAAAAAACACATTGCAATTCTGATCTTAATTATTTTAAGGCAAATGCGAAGCATATAATTTTTTTTATTAAGATGCGTTAAATTGTAGTGTTCATAATTTTTTTACACTCTTTTTATGATTTCTATAATAATTATTTTTTATTTTATTATTTAACTAGTGTCTTTAAGATATAAATTAGCACTTAGCAAGATCCTTATTTTTATTAATAAAAAAATAGTAAAATAACATAAAAAATATTAACATGTTTGTGTATATAAACTATTAAAAAAATTAAATTAATGTACAAAATTATAAATGATAATTGTCTTAAAATTGAATAATATTTATTTATATGGTGGTGGGCAAGTTGCAGCTATCCTGTCTCATAGCAGATCAAATTTAGAACTCACCTGTAGGGGATGTGAAACATATATGTTCCAGAGATATAAAATTAGTTACATGATTAAAAAATAAGAGAAAAAAAAGTTGTGAGTTTGATTATTATTAATAAAAAATTAATAAATTGATAAATAATATTTGTATGTATATATATATATTTATTTTTTTTTCCTGCAAGATGAGATGAGATGATAACTAGGATTATCATTATCCAACGGTTGTGGTTGGTGGTTGATGACCATTCATATATTATTGTGAATGTAAAGTACAGAGTGTTCAATATAATTGACATTATTGTATTTTGGGGTTTGGATGTGCTATGACTTGTGCCTGTATTTGGACAAATTCTTCAATGGGGTTCACTCTTATGTTGTCCCTTGTAATTAAATTAAGTGGCATGGTAAGTAGATCACATGATTTTCAATTTCAAATGTTTATTTAAATAAATATTATTAGTTAATTTTAACAAATTACATAGTTATTGAAACTCTTTCTAAGAATCCATACATTGTCATGCATAGATAACTATGTTATTTAATTTTGATCATATATTGCTAAATCATTAATAAAATGCAAGTTTTGATGTAATTCTTGAAAGAATCAAACTTTTTAATATTGTGATAATAATAACATTATGAAAAAAAATGTCACATTCTACTTAATTGTTACACAATTAGATTTGTCTTTGTGAATTAATAGTTATCGAACAGAAGTTAAATTATTAATTATATAAAAATTATTAATTCATATTACTAATATAATATATTATTCTAACAAATAATTTTATTAGT
>PYAF01003772.1:340551-351541 GCA_007407185.1 Glycine tomentella
TGATAAATATAATTAGTTTTGCACTATGTTATGTTGATAGTTAGTTTTTTTGTTTTTATTTTTGTGTTTAAATATTTTGTAATTATGTAATTTGTATTTTAATTTGAAAAAATATATATTATTTGAAAAAATAGTTAATATATATTTTTACAAATTAAAATACAAATTACATAATTACAAAAAATATAAACACAAAAATTAAAAAACTAACCAAACTAACTATTAATATGATAGAGTACAATGCTAATGATATTTAACTATAATATAAAATTTATTTTAATAAATTAATATCTTTAACATTATATTTATCAAGTATAATATATACTTAATTTGATTAAAGTTACTATAAAATAAATTTATTTAAATATATTAACTATTTTAACATAAAAAAAATCACTCTAATATTTCATATAGCTTATAACCACATAATTATTAAGTACTTTTAAATATTCTGTAACCTAATGTATTAAATCTTTAACATATTTTTTATTTATAAATTGGTAATTTATATTTGTGTATGTTTTTAACTTATTTGGATTTTTTGTATATTTTTATAAATTAATAATTTATATTTGTGTATATTTGTAATTTTTTTTGTAGTTATTTTGGACTTGTTCAACATTGGCCTCTTCAGGTTAGTTTTTGTTTTTGTGTATATTTTTTTACACATTAAATAGTAATTATATTGGACATTTAAAATATTAAGATTGACAATATTTAAGATTAGGGCAAAACTGCTATTGAATTAGTATAGAAATTAGGAAAAGTAATGAAAATGATGTAACTTTTCTCCAAAAGTGGAAGCAGAAAAATAAAGGAAACATGAAAGAAAGGAACATATTATGAAAAACAAAGAAAGCAAGAAAGAAAAAACTACATATTACCAAATGAAACATTAGAGAAAGACATGATTAGACGTTTTCTTTCTTGCTCTGTTTTGCTTCTTCTCAGTGCAGAGTGAGGAGTGAAGAGAGTGATTTGTGCTGTGTATACAGAGGTGGAGGGAAGTAGAGGAGAAGGGGGGCCCTTGAAATTATCTCTGGGGCTCTCCTTTTTTATACTTTTCCCAAAATACCCTAGGTCACAAAATGTCAGGCCATTTTTTCGATTCTCCTTCTCTTCCTGTTCTCTCATTTTCAGACTCCCCCTCGCCGGGCCCTTGCTGCAGCCCTTCTCTTCTTGGTTGTAGTTTAGTCCTTTAAATTTAGAAAGTTTTATTTTAGTCGCTTATAGTATCTCTATTAGATTAAATTGGTTCTTCACTCATTTTTTGGCATTAACGTCGTCAATTTTGCTCGACAGGACGTCCATCTAATATAGCATTTTTTACAAATTATCATGTGTTATCAATTTGGCCAAGTCAATGCGATAAAATAACACAAGGACTAATTTGGTCTAATAGAAACATCTTTGACGTCCATCTGATAGTAGCATTTTTCACAATTTATCATATGTTATGAATTTGGCCAAGTGAATGTGGTAAAATAACATCACAAGGACTAATTTGGTCTAGCAGAAACACGTTGACGGATCAATGAGGACGTTGGTCTTAGTGCTGTCCTTCCAAATCCCCCAAAACCAAACCTTTCTCACCTACAAAATATTCCACTATTCCTTCGAACAGGAACATACAGTGTCATTGTGGCCATGACTATTGCGGAATCAAATCACGCTACGAGGCACTATTTCTGTAACCCAAGACCTAAACCCTAATCACAACATAAGCCCTAACCCCTAAACAGGCATCCATAAACCCTACGTTTGTAACCCAAGCCCTAAACCTTATTAACCACATAAGCCTAAAACTAAATGGAAAATACATAAACCCTAAGTCTATAACCCAAGCATAAGTCAGAGGATACACGAAATTAGGTATAGTCAGTGTTGTTACACTAGGATATTAATTTGCTTGTTAATGAACGTATAGAATTATTTAATTTTACATGGACAAATTTATATACAGTAATGGATGACGATCAACATGTTCCACCGACACCATCGGATGCGTTGAGCATCATTGACCCAGGTCCATCCATACGGAGTCTCCTTACAGTACAGGAGAAACATATATCCACCTATGTGTGGAATTCGCAGTCTGATCCAACCATGCGGGATCGTATACTTAGTGTTCGACATGCCGCGACACACAACCATATGGCTATACCTGGGGATATACACCCGTGGCTTATAGAAGCTGGCTTTTATCACGTTGCGCGCCTGCGCAATCATGAGGTTCGTATATTCAGTGTTGTGTTAATTTCCTATTAGATGTATTGATTGTATTGTGATGTATACTTAACTGTTGTGTAATGTATGTTTTCAGATCGACCATCACCTTGTCTCCGCGCTTGTTGAGCGATGGCGTCCAGAGACACGTACGTTTCATATGACGATGGGTGAGGTCACAATCACCCTGGAGGATGTACATCATTTGTTGGGTCTGCCGACCGATGGTCATGTTGTTTGTGGTCGTCACGGACGACATAACTTTCGGGCCATCATTGGTGACATGTTAGGGGTTGAGCCGGCTGCTGATCGTGATTTGCAGGGCGGCTTGTTAAACCTTCATTTTTTGCGTGAACAGTTTGATGTTTATGAGGTCCACTCAGGCACTGAAATAGGATGTCGTAGATGCACTCGTGCTTTGATATTACGCATATTAGGCGGCATGTTGTTTGTTGACACCTCCTCGAGCTTCGTGGCAGCTCGTTATTTGTTATATTTGGATGATTTCCAGCGCACAAGGACATTCAGTTGGGGCTCTGCAGTTCTTGCAACATTGTATAGGGAGTTGTGTAAGGCCACACGTGCTTCACGTCGTGAGATGGGTGGATGTGCTTTGTTGTTACAGTTGTGGGCTTGGACGCGATTCCCGACCATCTCTCCTAGCCTTCCTACGGAGGAAGACCATCATGTCATACAGCACGAGATATATGGCCACAGGTTTTTTTTATTTCATTATCAGTATTCCTCATTTTTTATGTATTTGCAGTATATATTACTTATAATTGTTGTTGTTTTTGTTGCAGATTTAATGTATACCATACGCGACAAACTGTATATACCAACATTCGCAGATATCGCCATCATATTGATGTTATGCGAAGGAGAGACATACGTTGGAGGCCATATGAGGTTGTAGACGCAGTCCATCCACCGGATGTTCAGATGGCCAGGAGATGGTTGGTTGTATGTCCTCTTATATGTTATGAGATTGTCGTATACCAGCAGCCGGATAGAGTTATGCGTCAGTTTGGGTTCGACCAGCCAATCCCAGAGGAGCCTATTAATTGTAGTGAGCTGCTGACGATTACTATTACCGACAAGACATATGTGGATTGGAGTCGGTGTCATGTTTTCTTTATTCAACAATGGGAAAATAGAGACGCCCTTGTGTTGCAGGACGTGCAACCTATGCGGAGAGACAGGTACCTATCTGTCAACAGCGAATACATGCAATGGTACTACTCAGTTACCCGTCGTTGGATGACCCACAAAGCGGCTTTGAAGGCACATGTGGTATGCATGTTAGTTATAATTATGTAATTTGCAGATTAGTTTACGTGTAATGTTCACTAATAATTGTTCATATGCAGATCGATCGAGCAGAGACTGTTGTCCACATGCTTTCACCTGAGGCACATGGGGCATTTGACATGACTCAGATGTACGAGGAGGCGGTTTGAATGCTGGCTGCATGCGACGATATAGACAGATTAATAGATCCTGGAGATGCAGCACCGCCACCAGTACGACGTCAGACTGAGGCCCCGCCACCAGTGGTTCGGCGTAATCGACGTGCGCGTCACGAGGGGTTACCCCTTCACCACTCGACTCCATCAGTTGCAGATACCCCAGTGGTTGTACCACCCATTCCTCCACGTCCTCCTGGGATGTTCTTTGCACCTGGGTACCCTTCGGGTCGCTCACAACAATATTGGTGGCCCCCCCAGTCTGTTCCTGGATCACAGTACCCCCCTTGGGGAGCTGGACCGTCGATGCCGCATGTCGATGTCCCACATGCATCGTACCCCATGCATTCTGCTGGCCCCAGTACAGCTAGGCCAAGTTCATCAGGGCCAACTTCATTTGGTTTGCATTACACATCCAGATCAGACACATATGAAGACTGTTATAGGCCCGTTGCTCCGAGTCCAACATCAGAATAGAATATGGTTTTTGGGACTCCTATTGAACGGTCGTCTCATGTGACATATTCTCCTAGTTTCGGACAGTATTCTACAGATGAAATCATTGCGGCAATGGATGAGGGACATGAACACAACGTGGACGGTGGTTCTTATGACGTTCAGCACATCATTAGGCGGAATCCGGTTAGGGAAGCGCACTTTCGGTGCAATCTGTCACCGTATGCACATAACATGAGCCGCTGTGGAGGATTCCATGAGGGCCACCAACAAGATGACTAAATAATTTTTTTCCCTATTAGTGATAATACGATGCTCTTTAATTCTATGGTAACAGACTGTTATTAAATATATTATGCAAGACAATTGGACTATACTAATATTCGATAATTATTGTTTATTAAATATTTAGCACGATTAACATTAGTATAACCACCAAGTACATTATTGGTTCTGGTTGCGTGATAGGCAATTACGCCTATTGTGGCCGACAACCTTACAGTAGCCGCATGTTGTTCGAGTCGTCGAGCCTTCCCTGGAGTTCATTTCATTTCGTATGCGTGTACTCTTTGGCCTTCCTTTTGTACGTCTCAACGACACATCTGGTATAACAATTGGCGACACAGCTGGTGGTATGAACTCCTCATTCCCAATAGGAAACCACTGCGGTGCATACACTTGACATTGATACGCAGCACTGTATACAGGATCTACATATTGTCTAGGATCATGGTGTGTGGATCGACATGCTGCAATAACATGGCTACACGGGAACCTATATGCAGTGAACTCACCACATTGACAATTTCGTTCAGCTAAGGAGACTGATGAGTTCGTATATTATACGTTTCTTGCACCTCAAATCTCATCTTAAGTGCGTCAAAACAGGTGACGTAGTGTGTTGCCGATTTATCAACCATCCTCATATATTTTTGCCATGCTAATTTGGAGAAATGATTACCTCTGGCCATCTCCTCATGGGCTTCTTGACCATGTGCAACAAAGTATGACACTAATCGCGCGTATGTGAACCGGACAAGGGACGTAATTAGGAGGGTTCTGGCTCCTTTAAGTACCTTGTTAAAGCATTCTGAAAGATTCGTTGTCATGTGACCAAACCTTCTTCCATGTTCATCATACGCCATACTCCACTTCTCCTTTGGGATTCTATCAATCCATGCTGCTATTTGAGGGCTTGCTTCTTTAAATGCTTGTAATCCGGCATCGAAATCTAAGCGCAAGGTTGTATAAGCTGCACATACAAACACGATATAAAGAACAACACATACGATGAATATGGTAATGACATGTATAAACATTGTGTTGCAGGCTGATAGACATACCTAATTTCTTCAATTGTTTCTTCAACATGACGTTGTTGAATCTGTGATTAAAATTACTTGCCAAATGCCGAATGCAATACACATGGTATGCCCTTGGTGGATTCCATCCTAGTTCGACATTGTTTACTGCGGCAATTATGCCAGCATGTCGATCTGAAATAAGACAAATTTCATCTTTTTGCGTTACATGTATACGAATGAGTGCCAAAAACCATGACCAATTGTCAATATTCTCCGCGGAAACAATCGTAAATGCAATAGGGAGGACATAATTGTTTTCGTCAACTGATGTTGCAATGAGCAGTGTTCCCCTATATTTCCCATACAAATGGGTTCCGTCGATGCTTATGACTGGTTTGCAATAATTGAAAGCATCGCAACACTGTTTGAATGTCCAGAACACCCTATTGAACACCTTAGCACTTGCATCTAGTTCACCATCAATAAAATGGTCGTGCAAATCCAGCTTGTATGCAGACCCAGGAGAAAAATGTAACATGTAACCCAACCACCTTGGCAAAAAAGCATAAGACTCATCTCAATCTCCAAAAATATGAACAATGGCCTTTTGCTTTGCCTTCCATGCCTTCGTGTATGATATATGAAATCCCAATGTTGTTGCCATCCTTTCTTGAATCAACCCAATTTTAACACTGGGATCTTCCCTAATCATTTCTGCATTTCGTCAAACAATAATACATTAAGAAATTATTTAATCAATAATCGGACTTCAATTTAAAATATTTAACATACCTAAGATCAATGAAGATATGACATTTGAGTCAAGTTGCTTGTGATCTTGAGAAAGATTCTGACCGACGCATGTGTGTAGGTTGTTCCATATGCCTACAACCCATTCGGTGCCACCTTTTTTTTTATATGCCCTCATCCTCCATGGGCAACCATCCAAATGATTTTCACAAACCATAATAAGCCTTTTCGTATCACTTTTTTTTACAACCGTTGTGCGATGCTCGGTCATACAATATTGTTTTATTGCCAATTGAACATCCCACTTGCTGTCAAACAGTTGGTCCTTATATAGCTCCTGTCCCATCTGCCAGTTAGGTATTCGCACTCCTTGCATATCCTCAATCTCCTGATCTGGGTATTCCCAATTGATATTCGTGTAATGACTAATGTCAGACCAAAACGGAACGATGCCCCCTCCTATATTATGCGACATTAGCCACATTGTTCATTAAACCTGCAAAAAAAAAACTTAATACTATTGACAAAAAAACAATTTTAATCCATACCTACAATGGGAGGCTGCTCCTGCATTCCCACATTGCCCGGAGAAGGAATTCGAATAGCACAATCGAAATCACCATCTACATCGGTATCTGATGAGTCACTGTCTGGAACAACACCTTCATCCACCACTTCCTCAGAAGTATCCGTAGGCCAAGATGGGTCATAAGCCGCCACCATTTCATTCTCCGCTACTTGACTTGGTGGTGCTGGTGTGTCAGATATATCCCTATGTCCATAATCCATTTCTTGCGTTTGTTGGGTTGGTACTGGTGGAGATAGGGAGACATCTCTGTATTCGGGATTCACCTGTGGCTCTCTATTAATGTCAATGGAACCAGTGGGCTGGACACATTGTTGACTGCTTGATTGACCACCACAGTTTAATTCTGCATACAATTCGATAAATCTAGGATTTTCTCCATCGGATCTGCATGTGTCAGTAACTAACGCTAGATCGTCATCATCTACAATATCCACAGCAACCCACTGCACCGGGTTGCCCGATGCACATCTAGCAGTCAATCGAGAGACACATTGTCCGCGTTGTAGTCTCAACTTCTTGTAAATCAGTTTCATTAGATCACGGTGGCTGCATCCAGGGGGCATGCGAAACATTTTACTTTCACCTTCAAAAATTTGACCATTAGGTCCAAAATATCTACTCCCATTATAATACACAATAGTGATTTGACCATTTCTACTATTACTCATTTTGTCGTAAAAAAGTAAAAAATAACAGAACAATGCCTTCTGGACTGAAGAATAAAAAACAAAAATAATAGAAGATGGCTACCAACGTAAACAAAAACTGGTGTGAATAGGACTATATTCTTCGAACTGGTGTGAAAATTTTACAAAAAAAGAACTATTAGAACATGACTACTAACATAAAAAAAAAACTATGTAAACAGGAAAATATATCACCTATTTCTTGGCAAAAATCACAAAGCAAAATAGGACTTGAAATTTAAAAAAAAATTATATAAGATGACTACTAATGTAAAAACAAGGTGCATAAATAGGACTATATTCCCTATACAATATAGGAAAATATATCACCTATTTTTTTATACTAAATTATTTTGATTTCAAAAACCACAAAACAAAATAACACAATATATATCGAGTGATGTAAAAATCAACTAGAAAAGGACACAACTTTCTAAAATCACAAAGCAATAATAAGAAATTTTTCGAATGCAATATCTCTGAAGGTGAGAGGAAATTTTTCGAATGCAATATGTCTGAAGGTGAGAGGGGTATATATAGATCTAGAAAGACTAAATTCGCTAAACAGGGAAGCAAAATATTTCACATAGTTCGCAGTACCTCTTAGCAAATTCGAATTTTGCACGTTGGCAGATGTATATAATTAGCTAAGATGTCCAGCGTATTTAATTTAATTAGCTAAGCCCCTATGCGAATTTGTCACATTTACCTATGTTTAAATCACCATGCAGGCCACGTGGTTCAAGTGTGCATAATCAGCTAATGGGCCAGCTAAGTTAGCTATAGAATGTAGCGAATTTCAGCCTGTCAGAAGAGCATCTCCGCTATCATATGTAGCTGAATATGTTGGCCACTAATTGGTTGCCAAGTCAGCCAAGGAATTCCGCTGGAGGGGCTTGCGAGGTTTACGGCGTGGCATATATGCAAATATTTTTCTCTGCCTGGCATTCTGCCATAAATTTTGCCCAGAAGTGGCAGATTGACCAAAGTTTCGAATAGAAGTCCCCACAAAAAGGGTAGCCAGACTGCAAGAATAAGACGGACGAAACGATCATTTGGGTGATTTTTTTTCTTCTGTTAATTGTTATTTATTATTTAGAAGTTTATTTTGAATTATTATAGAAAAAGATAAGTTATAATTTTCATTATCAATTTTGAATTGAAAGTTATAATCAATATTATGATTTTTAGTTTTTTTTTCTTAATTGAAGTTATAAAATATTTTACAACTTTAATTTTTTTAATTTTTTACTTTAAAGTCATAAGATTAATTTTTTATTTTATTTTTACGACTTGAAATTCATTAATTTTTTTAATAACAAGTTAAAGTTTTTTTTCACGAATTAAAAATCTTTAATTTTTTTTACGGCTTCAAATTAGTTATAAGTCTTTTATTTAAAAGTCCTTAATTTTTTTCCACGACTTTAAAGTAGTTATAAATCTTATATTTAAAACCATATAAAAAAAATGAAAAATATATTAAATAAAAATATAAAAGTTAAAGAAATATATACAAAATATTAAATAAAACTTAAAAAAAGTTAAAAATACATTTATTTGTTAAATAATTAAATTAAAAATCATTTAATTTAAAAAAATATAAAAAAATAGAATGAATCCTACTCTTATTTTATGCTCATGTTGTCTATGTGTTGGTTAACACTCAACTCCATATAATATTGCAGGTTTTACATATGTTCTATAAAATTTTCTTTTTAGTTTAACCATTTTACGGTCATACAAAAATTCAGATGCATTTTGTCATTTCATTCACTATATTTTGATTTTATGATTTACAAATTCTCATCAGTTTCTCCACCTTTTTGCAAAATTATCTCAAGTATCTAAAAACATCTTTCTTGGATACGTCTTGATCAAGTAAATGCATAAGGTCTTGATCACCATCTCTTTCCAACGAAAATCCACACTTTATATACTTAATCTTGCTCTAATTTATCGTGAATCCTTTAGACTCCAAAGTGTTTCTCCACAATTCAAATTTTCTATTAACACCAACTTTGGTCTCATCAATAAGCACAATATCATCTGCAAAAAGTATACACCACCACGACACTTCCTCTTGAATATCTTTTGATAGTTCATCCATCAGTGAGGCAGATAATGACTAAGAGTCAAATCTTGGTGTACACCTATCATGCTAGAAAAATCCATTGATGTTTCATTATAAGCTTTCACACATGTGGTAGTCCTATCATACATATCCTTGATTACATTACCATACTTTAATGATATTTTTTTCTTCTCAAGAATCTACCATAAGACTTTTCTTAGGATCCTATCATATATTTTCTCAAATCTATGAACACCATATGTAAATCTTTCTTCTTTTCTCGATACCTTTGTGTTAGTCATCCCATAAAAAAAAACTTTCATAATATATCTTTTTAGCATAAATTCAAATTGAAAAAAAAAATAGATCTAAAATAAAATCCAGCTATTAATTGAAAAAGTAATCTACGAGCTAATATCTACATATGACTAAATCAGGATCTTCTCTAGAAATTTTGAGCTTCCAATCAAACTTACTTGAAAGATTTTGTGTAGGAACGAAAGAAGATTAAGAAAAGAATGAAAGAATTAAAAAAATTAAAGAAAAAATATCTAGTCATAAGTGTGAACCCCTAATCCCAATGAGTTGTACGTCTTTGACTAGAGTCCAAATATGGATTAGTCATTGGTTGGACACTACATAAAAATAAAGAAATTGAAAATAAAAAAATAAATGACTATTTTAATCCTTAAATATGTAACACAATGATAATTTAATATTTAAAAGAATAAAAATTTTAATTAAATTTATAAACATGAAAAAAGTGTGACAATTAACTTTGTCACAGGTAATATATTTTAAAATATTTAAACAAAAAAAAATCCTATAGGGAGCCTCAGTCCTATGGCACAAACAATTTGCCCCTAGAGCTTTTTGAGCTCCCCGACCCGCATGACAAGGCTACATCGCCTGAGCATGAGTTACCTTCTTTATATATATATATATGAACAACCAAAATTATATGTTTAGAAAAAGCTAGACAGTTTAGTCACCTTCTTGGAAAAGACCAAGTAACAATGCAAGGACTCTTAAAGGCTTGGATAACAAGAGAGAAATCACATTCAATCCATAAATTACTCCAACCCATCAAACAAGCTTTTTCAGAAGTCAGTGTGACATTTAGTGTGCCCACATTTAATTTATCTATTTTTCAGAATTAGTAATTTTAGTATATTTGTCAATTAATTATCAAAAGTCAAATGTTAAAGAATGTATGATAGAAATTGAATCCAGAATCTTTTATATAATTATAAGGTAATAAATCACTAAATTACTTGTTTTGAAACAATATTTTCTATTTACCATTTTACATATTTGTATTTTGATTAAATTACATATTTTTATTTTAATTTTACCATTTTAAAATTGAATTTCATAAATTAATTATTTACATAAATTTTTAATATAAAGGAAAAAAATACAATTTTAATCCTCCTTTTAAA
>PYAF01003772.1:351641-371977 GCA_007407185.1 Glycine tomentella
ATATAGTTGGAATAAAAATTAATTACTAAATAAATTTTTGTAGTTAAAAGTAAAATATTCAGATGTAAATTTTCTAAATAATTTAAATACAAAAAAAAAAATTAAACCAACACACATCGTTGATCTAATTAAAACTGAGCAATCTCTTTGATGAAGATTTTGAATTTGATTTTTGTATATAAGAAAAATGTGATTGAGAGAGAAGACCTACTAGGTATGGTTAATTAGGTTTTTCAACAAAAATTTATCATGGATAAATCAATAATAGATGCAATTTTTAATTAAAAAGGGGTTAAAAATGTAAATAACTATGGTGAAGCGTTATTTTTTATAATTGCTACAGCTAGTTAAGTGTATACGTAATTATTAAGGATAAAATGGAAAATAAAAATGTGAAGATCAAGTAGAGTTATTTCTTTTATATATAGTATATAACTATAAATTAATGATCCTAATTGATTATCCTCCAGTTTGCGACCTCTAATTTGAATATATGACGTGATCACCGAGCAAAGGTGCCCTATATTTGTACTCCACTCCTCCCATATTAATATTGGTCTCTCAATTAATTTTTCCTCTAAAAAATATAAACTATAATTATTCGTTAAAGATTTTTAAACAATTTTATTTTGATATTTTCAAATTTTAACCTTAAGATTTTTACACTTGCAAATAATCATAGATATAACTTTAAAACAAATATTGTAAACTTCAATTATCTAATCATAACTCCTTCAAAAAAGAATTTTATCTTAACATGACAATTAATTACAAGATAACAAGATTAGATAACAATAGATAAGATTTAATTGAAGATTCTTCGATAACGGTACGTAACTAATAAGATTTAATAAATTTTGAGATAAAAGATAAAATTATATTTTGTTGATATAGAGATATAAGATAAGATATTGTAATACAAAAAAAATTTGTGATTACCGATATTCCTTATCAAGTGAATTTTCAGACCTGTTGCACCTATATAAGGAAATTATTATGGTTCTTGATATGTGAATCTGACCCCATAACACTGCCTTGGATCTGATCACTAAAAGCTGTGAGGCTACTCATCCTCACAAGCTGTCGTAATTTACACGATTAAGTTTCTGATGAACAACATGAATGTTATGTGACTTTTCAGCAGCATACCTTCAAAGAATGAGAAATGCTTTGGATGTTCTTATTTCGTGCCCAGCAGATGTGTAACAGCATATGATGGTTGATTATATAGTTTTACTGTGTTTTTTCTTGTTTCTGTCATCTTAATTCTGATGTATAAAAATTAAAGCGTTTCATGTGCGGTTTTGAAATTTTGAATTTGACAAGTAATTCAAGACTTCATCTAGCCTTTGCCTGAGACTCTAGAATCCTAAAATTAAATGCACTTGTCATGCTCATGTTCATCTCAAACAGATCCTATCCTATGTGTAATTCTGGTTTAAAGTGAGATCAACTAAAGAATGATGACCATTACAAGCCAAGCAAAATTGTCTCGTTCATAACTGATATCAAAACTTTCTTCAGGTACTTTGATAAGTGATAAAAAAATTCATAATAGTCAATTGGACCCCTTTAGAGCACATGGAGTGGTCTCCAAATTCACATGTACCAGTCCAAATAACTCAATTTGAGAAATGCAGCTAATTACCACATTCTGATGAGGGTGTTTACAGAAATGAAGCCTTTATCATTTGTGTCACAGTTCCATCAGAATCTATTCTATTCTAGTCTCTAGACCACATTCATATAAGTCACTCATGAAACGTTTATTTGGACTAGACCTCAGGCATGGAAGTATAAAAATGTAAAAGGAATCTGAATTGCAAACCCCTACAACCAAACCTGTGTTTGCTGCACGAATAACAAAATCCCTCTTTCTTTTCTTAAAGAACTTGCCCAATGTACCTTCCTCCATTACATACACCTTTTTCTTGAACATATAAATCCTTAGTATCATTTTATTATGATACTGTTCTTCAAAACAAAGGTTATTGCCTCATTTGTTCAAGAGAAATATCATCTTTTAGATGTTTCAGACTTTTTAAAGTCTTTCTGAGGAATGAACTTTGTCAATGATGGAAGATACAATCATATAATTTCATCAATATCATAATGTGTTTATTTGTAGATAGTAAGAATTCATTCAATTTCATGCATTTGTATCAATAGAAGCCGACTATCAATCATCTTATAGTTATTATAAACAATTAAAAAGAAGTTTCTAACTTGTTATGTCTCCTATCACGTATATACGTTTCATCTAGAGTTTTGATATATATATATATATATATATATATATATATATATATATATATTTCAAACAAAGTGTCACACGTACCTTTTAAAATGTGTCCCATGCAAATATTGCCATCATTGTTCCACTTGTTTTTCTGATAGGTTTTAACAATGATCTCATCTTCCATGTAAAACACTAACCTTCATGTTTAATTTTTAGGGTGTCTTGGCGAATCTCCTCTAGATACAATGTAGTTCATTGACATGGTTTGCACACCCCCCACATCAACCATGGCATTTTGCAAAATAATAGCTTCCTTCTCTCTGCACACAAGGAAGAAAGGAAATGATTTGGATACAAAGCATCTCATCATTTATCAGTTTCTTTTGTTTGTGTATTCTAGTCTTTGTTTCTGCATGTAAATTGGTTCTATTAGACCTTTCATGTGTGAAAAGATTTAATCTTTCAAAGAGATATACTTCTTATTTTTATTTTTAGTGAATAGTCACATCTCTCTTGATGAGAAGTGAGATCTCATGCCTCTTGAGAAGAATCATATTTCATGACCCTAAATGAAAAGTCATAACCTTTCATTTTGAAAATCACTCACAATAAAGAAGTTGAAAAAACATGTACAAGGCTCTTAGAGCACCTTTAATGGGAGATCCAAAGTTAAGATCTTAAGTTATTTTATGGTGGATCCCACAGTGCCATGTAGGATGGAAGATCTTTTAAGATCTGTAACATTTTTTGTTTTAGTGGTAGATCTCAAATTGAGATCTTAGAGTACCTTTAATGTGTCCCACATGGATCCCACTTTTAAATTTTTTAATTTTGATTAAATTAAATTTAATTAATTAAGTAATAAATTTTAATTAATAATGCATAGAAAAAAATATATTAACATTAAGAAATGACAAAATTTAAATAATTTTTATATATAACTACAAGATTGGATCCATTTTGGGTTGAAGGAAGCATGCGATAATTTTGCACGTCATTAATCAACAAACGGTCACCTCCTCTTTTTTTTTTCTCTCCCCCCCTCTCCTTTCCCATTCCTCTGTTTTTTCTCTTTCCCTCACAGTCATCCCCTCCCCCACCGCTTGCTTCCCATCGGTACTCCGTCACCACTCCGCCTCCGCTTCCCCCTCAAGTATGGTTTCTTGTTGTTTTTCCGTTTTCTTCCCCGCTCATTTTTGTTACAACATTAAGTATTATTTTTTCTTGAAAAAGGTGCGGATCTTGGGGGTTCTTGTGGAAGAACTAGATCTCCACGTGGAGATCCTCATTTCTCCTTTAGTGGTGGATCTAGAGAAGCACAGATCTTCAACTCAAGATTTCTCTCAACTTTAGTGCTGGATCTTAGAGAGAGATGAGCAACTTGAGTGAGTGAGGAAAGGTGAGTGAGTGAGTAAGTGAGGAAAGGTGAGTGAAAAAAAAAGTGAGGGGGGGGGGGGTAACGGGAAGATTCCAGAGAGGGGGGAGAGAAAAAAAAAAAAGAGAGGAGGTGACCGTTTGTTGATTAATGATGTGCAAAATTACCGCATGCCTCCTTCAACCCAAAATGAATCCAATCTTGTAGTTATATATAAAAATTATTTAAATTTTGTCATTTCTTAATGTTAATATATTTTTTTCTATGCATTATTAATTAAAATTTATTACTTAATTAATTAAATTTAATTTAATCAAAATTAAAAAATTTAAAAGTGAGGTCCATGTGAGACCTATTAAAGGTACTCTAAGATCTCAATTTGAGATCTACCACTAAAGCAAAAAATGTTACAGATCTTAAAAGATCTTCCATCCTACATGGCACTGTGGGGTCCACCATAAAATAACTTAAGATCTTAAATTTAGATCTCCCATTATGCTCTTATTCTCACTTATTTTTGTTAAGTTCATCCCAACTTTTATAAAAATAAAATGACAAAAATACTCTTGGGTCTCGAGGAATTAAGTTTTGATTGTATATATATATTGACAAAAGCAACCTCACGAAACGGCTGATTTTTGTTTGATTCTTCAATTTTTCTAGCTATTTAATTTATTAATGAACCAATAAAAGTTCTCATAGCCTCCTTTGAATTCGTGTAAATTCTTGCATGGTATTTTCGTACCATAACATAAAGCACTGCTCCAATAGAAATCTATGAAAAATTGCGTGGACTCGCCAATATATAGTTTTTTACAACACGTGACACAAGATTTGCATGAGACTAATATGTTTAGGTTGTTCCATGCAAAATTCATAGGTCCTAAGTTACATCCACAAAAAACTCTAACGTTCCAACTCTTGTTCCCTTCCTTTAAATGTTGTTCCCTTCTCTTTGAAACCTCTCTTCAGTTCCATTCCATTTCATCATATCGTCGCGACCCTCTTCTTTCCACTCTACTCCTTGCTCTCAAATCTTCATCTTCTGTCTCCTGCTGCAGGGTCATTCATGCCCGAGTGATCAAATCACTGGATTACAGAGATGGGTTTATTGGTGATCAATTGGTTTCGTGTTACCTTAACATGGGGTCCATCCAAGATGCACAGAAGCTGTTTGATGAAATGCCCCACAAGGATTCTGTCTCTTGGAACTCATTGGTTTCTGGGTTTTCAAAAAGAGGAGACCTTGGCAATTGTTTGAGGGTGTTTTATACAATGAGGTCTGAAATGGCATTTGAATGGAATGAGCTTACACTCTTATCTGTTATCTCGGCTTGTGCCTTTGCAAAAGCCCGGGGTGAGGGCTGGTATCTTCATTGTTGTGCAGTGAAATTGGGTATGGAGTTGGAGGTTAAGGTTGTTAATGCTCTTATTAATATGTATGGGAAGTTTGGCTGTGTTGACTCTGCTTTCAAGCTGTTCTGGGCACTGCCAGAGCAGAATATGGTGTCGTGGAATTCGATGGTGGCTGTTTGGACACAAAATGCAATCCCTAATGAAGCCATTAATTATTTTAATATGATGAGGGTCAATGGACTTTTTCCCGATGAAGCCACCATTGTGAGCTTGCTTCAAGCCTGTGAAAATTTGCCTTTAGGAAGATTGGTAGAGGCCATACATGGAGTGATCTTCACCTGTGGTCTTAATGAAAATATAACGATTGCAACCACCCTTTTGAACTTGTATTCAAAGTTAGGGAGATTGAATGTGTCTCATAAGGTCTTTGCAGAGATAAGCAAGCCTGATAAAGTGGCATTGACTGCCATGCTTGCAGGGTATGCCATGCATGGGCATGGGAAAGAAGCAATAGAGTTCTTTGAATGGACTGTAAGGGAAGGTATGAAGCCTGATCATGTTACATTTACTCATTTGTTAAGTGCTTGTAGCCATTCAGGGCTTGTCATGGTTGGAAAGTACTACTTTCAAATCATGTCTGATGTTTACAGAGTTCAACCCCAATTGGATCACTATTCATGTATGGTTGATCTTCTTGGCCGCTGTGGTATGCTCAATGATGCTTATCAGCTGATAAAGAGCATGCCATTAGAGCCAAATTCTGGAGTTTGGGGTGCTCTTCTTGGTGCTTGTAGGGTTTATCGTAACATCAATCTTGGGAAGGAAGCTGCAGAGAATTTGATTGCACTAAATCCTTCGGACCCTAGAAATTATATCATGCTTTCCAACATATATTCTGCTGCAGGTCTGTGGAGTGATGCATCAAAAGTGAGAGCTTTAATGAAGACTAAAGTTTTTTCTAGAAAAGCTGGATGCAGTTTTATTGAGCATGGGAATAAAATCCATCGTTTTGTGGTAGATGATTATTCTCACCCTGATTCAGACAAAATCCACAGGAAGCTGGAAGAGATTATGAGAAAAATTCAAGAGGTTGGTTTTGTGTCTGAAACTGAATCCATTCTGCATGATGTTGATGAAGAGGTGAAAACAGATATGATTAACAAGCATAGTGAGAAGATAGCACTTTCATTTGGACTTTTGGTTAGTAATGCTGATATGCCATTAGTCATAATAAAAAATCTCAGAATATGCCGAGATTGCCACACCACTGCAAAATTTGTTTCGCTGATAGAGAAGCGCACAATCATTATCCGAGATTCAAAGCGATTTCACCACTTTTCAGATGGATTATGCTCTTGTGCTGATTATTGGTAGTGATCTCTGAAGGAGTTTGGCGTTGCAGGAATGATATTGTCATTGACCATAACTTATACAAGCACGTAGTAATAAACTTGATTCAATTCCATCTTTATATTCATATTCAGTTCTTCCTTCTAACCTAAATGTGCTCCCATTTTGTAAGTTGCTTACCCAATACTACATGAGAAACCAACTTAAAAGCTTTTCAATCAAATTCATTTTCTATTTGGTAAATTATAAATAAAAACACTAGGATTAATCATCAAGTTCCCTTAGTTTTTCTTATCTTTTCTCTATGACTGTTTTATGATCTTTTTATACGTTGTTATAATATCAAATCTTTGTTGAAGTTTCACATCTTTAAGAGAAAGTCATGGAAAAGGAAGTGATGAAATCTCAACTTTGTAATGAGTTATCCTTTGTAGACTATTTATGAGAAACAAACTTTGCCAAGGATATGACATTTCTTTGTATGGAAAATGGCATACAAAAATCAATTTTCTTCCCTATTTATAAAGATTTATGATACTTTGCAGAGAGTTTTATGGTTTTCAGACTCGAAGAACATTGATTCTGGCGGAATTGTGAAGAATTAATGCATGTGCAGAGGTATTTCATTTTTTTTAAGTTGTGTGTTTCTATTTCCTCTTTTCTTTTTCTCTCCTTTCATCTACACATTCTCTCTCTTTATTCCTAGGAAATAAAAGGCTTGTGGTGGCAAAATGCAAGGCAGATGGAATAGTTCGAACTTCTAAATAGTGTAAATGACGAAGGATAAATTTCTTTTGACTATTTCTAGAAGTTTTAGTAGTTAATGTTAAATTTAAGGAACTACATTGTTGCTGAGTTTGAGATACAGATTAAATTAGAGAAGTGCTGAGTTACTTTACTCAGCCACACATTGTATATATTTATATAAAACAGAAAGAGTACAATAAGAAAGAAGAAAAGACAGGTTCAGACTAGGGAACCTGCTCCTAGTTAGGCTTTTCAGAATACACACTAAAAACAGCCTTTTCTAAACCTTTCAAGACTACTCTTACAAAGATACAACTAGCTTATATTGTAACAAATGTAACCACAAACAGCTATAAAGCTTGAAGTTAATATGTAAAAAAAATAGTTTAGAGAAGTGGAGAAACCAGTTTATCCAACACCATAGTGGCTAGAGTAAATTGAAAATTGATGATGTGTGGACTTCAGATTTATTTTTTAAAATAGTAAGCTATATTCCCCATAAGGATAGGATTACTTACGAGTTTTAATAGGAAGCCTATTCGGTATTTGCTTGATTATCTGCCCACCTTCCCCAACCGGGGAATTAAAATGTTTGCATGCACGATGTACCATCACTATTATGTATGAGATATTATTTGTAGCATAGTGCATATCTGGAACCTTTATACTTGCCTTTGTTTATGCTAATAGTATACTGCTGATATAGCATTATCTGTCATCTGATCTTACTAAATATTAAAAATTACAAGCCACATTTATATGCAGTTCCAAACAAAACGGGAAGATGTCTGATGTTGTTTAGCCTACTGGACCTAACTTGTTAAAGCATTGAGAACAATACTTTTAAGTATACTCATATTTTTGTACATAAAAAGTTATCTTTGCCCATTTTGTGATCGGGATATGTAAACTTTAAACTGTGACGTTTGTAATTTGTTATACGGAATAGATTCTCTCATGTGAGATTTTCATATGACAAGAACATGTGAATAGATAAAAGCAGACACCATGTCAAAATTTATGGGACCTTATTTAAGTTTCTTGTATTTATCTTTTTCTTCAGTCTTTGCATGACCTTGTCATGTAAAAATCTCACAGGAGAGGATTCATTTCCCTTTGTTATGCAGGTAATTGTTCTGTCTCGTTCTTGACAAATGAGCAATACTAAGCAGAAAAAAATTGACAGATGGTGGTAGTTGGATAAGTTAGAGTGGAGGGAGCCACGCACTTACCTTTGAATTGATAACAATGTCAACTCATTATGGCAAAAGAATTCTGGTTAATAATCGTTTTCCTCAATAATTAGGGAAGGATTTTTCCCTCTGGGGTTAGGAAATTCATGATCGGACTAGCGGATCCAAAGCTATGGAACTTGCATTGCAGAATGTCAGTGCAGCAGTTGAACCACAAGCAGAAAGTACTCACAATCATCTTCAGATTAGAACTCTGGAGGGCCAACAAACAGAATATCCATGTTAGTATGTTACAATTATTACAGCGTGATGAAAATTGGCAATGGTTAGTTAATGGTTCGTATCTAAAATGGAAGGGACTCGGAGCTGTGGCCTTATGGCTACAAGGAAAACATGAAAATGTTAGGATTGGTAGTTAAATTTGTACAGTAATTTACATCCTCCTTTACTTAGTCCTTGTAGGCCTTATTAGCAGTTAGGAATAGATAATTTGACTGTGCTTTATAGTACAAGTAGATAACCAGAAGTATTGATGAAAAAAAATCAAATTTGTTGTTTTCTATAAATCCATGTATATGTGTATTTTTAAAAAATGTAAAATGTTAATTATTTTATCATCTTTATTCATTTTGTACTTTTATTTTGTAAAGCATACCCTGCAATTTATAAGATAATATTTATGAAGTATTTTTGTTTAGAAACTAGCACTATCTCATTAGAAAAAAGAGCAATTTAAGGCTTACATATTGGCAACAATTTATTTGTATTCATCTTGATATGTTCTGCTATCTAGACAGGAGATATGCTGAAAAGGAAAGGGACTTTAAAAGATACACCAAATGAATCCAAAGTTCAAAACTACAAATTCTCATATCAGCTGGCAATGCTGCATAGAAATGATTAGCTGACTGCATAGGAGAGTTCCCAAATGGCAAAGAGAATAGATATAGAGCTATCCTCTGTAGGGGAATACCTTTCTCTTGTTTGAAAATTTTGGAGGCAGAGGCAAAAGGAAATGAGAGAGGATTTATGTGTGGTTCATTACCTTAGCAGTTTTAATTGGTGGTCCTTTTATTTATATTCTTTTGGACAGGGTTGTTTCTTTCCAACCCAGGCCCAACTTACAATTTTTCTATTGGCTGAAATACCCTTAACCAAGTTGCTTTCTTCAAGCCATTTTCTGCTTATAATGTGGACATTATATATATATTTTTTTTGGGAAAAGGAAAGCAAAGGAAACAAAGATGAAAGATCACAACTAGGTTGGCACCTCCCAAACTAAGCACCCAAGCAAACCCAAATATTATTGAATCAAACCGTTACAGTGTAGAGAAAGGAACCAAAACTCCCCAAAATGAGGTTAGAAGCATCTAAATCTGTAACCAGGTAAAGCTTTCCTATTCCTATCAAACTCAATCCTGCATAAAGATGGAATAGAATCCCACCAGGAAGAAGTTTGGAATTGAATAGCAAAATTGGCTAATCTATCGACACAAACATTGTCTTCTGTATAGATATGAGATATCCTAAAATTCATGAGACATGTTCTATACAAACAATTAAGCGATCTATTTTTAATAGAGTAAGGAAATATTTAACATTTGAAAAACTTGGACCACCAAAGAGGAGTCATATTCGAGTCATAGCTGATGCCAAACTTGTTATAGAATATTAAATTTGAATTTCTTGTTTCTTTCGGGGTTGTCCTCTCTTCAAACTTATACGTGAAGTACTTGGGGAATTGGAGCAGCCACATCTGCTTTGGAGGTAAAAACCCTTATTTTCTGAGCAGCCAACGGCTAGAATTGATGCCCAATAAAAACTTTTTGGGTTTATTATAGAAAATTAGTTTCTTTTGTCATTTTACAGCTATGCAACTACATTTATCTCCTTAGTTCTTATAGAGTATCCTTGTGATCTTATGGATGGCCCTGATGTGAAGAAATGTTTACAATTTTAGTGACTATATAGCAGATAATTTCGAGTACTGACAGTTATAATCATCACCAAAGCGTAATAATATCAATTAGATAGTACTAATAACTCATAAATCAAGAAGCTAACTTGAATTTAATGGCCATTGCTGCATTAAGGGTCCAATGTAGCACCAAATTGGAAAGTTATCGGGCGCAGCAGTTTGTGATCTAGTCGAATAAAAAATGTCAATTAGATTAACTTTTTTGGATGCCTCTAATTCTCTATTGGTGCAGATTGCATTATTGTGCATGGTGTGAGTAACTTAGAAGTTAGAACGGACAAAGAATGAGGAAATTGTGGAAATTATGTCTACCCTTGTCATTGATTTCAGCTGATGTTCATGTACTTGTACGCCACCTTTATTTGAATAATCAAATAAACATTTAATTTGTGCCAAAAACCTAATTAGACGTTGAAACCTGAAGTTCTATTTCTTAGTTATGTGTCTAACGACTAGGTTATATATTAAGTGTTTAATGATCATGTAATGTAATGACAATTTTAATATTTTATACTGTTATTTAATTATAAATTATTATTTATATAATTTTTGAGATAATTATTATAAAATTTAATAAATTTATATATATTGTGATTTATGATTTGATAACTGAAAAAATATTTTACATTATTGATACAGAATTTCTTTTCATATATTAACATATTATCAGTGTTATTCCATTGAAAATTATATTGCTATTTATTTCAGGGTGAAATGTTTTTGGCTCCTTTAAAGATAGTTATAAATTTTATTTATTTTTTAAAACATCCGCATCATTGTTTAATTCTTAATAACATAAGATATATCAAATCATACCAGGTCATGTGTTACTTACCATCGTTACTGACATTGTCATGTCACTGCTGCGTAATGATGGAATCATTTTCAAAACTTTAAGATTTATGTGGACCAAAAACGAAAAAAATTAGAATATTAAAACTAGTTTAATCAGAATAATTGAAAACATGTTTAAGCTTTGTTTGTTCTTATTTTATAAATTTAACTATTACTTTAAGGAATGAGACTCACTCTCTTCACCATCACAATTAACTTTTTTTTATTATATTTTCTCTTCTTTCAATCTTCACACACAACTTATGAGTGAGATTGGTTTTTTAAGATTTTTCAAATTTCTCAAATTTAAATTATTGTTATTATAAATATGCTATTATTATCAAATTTAAATTTAAATTTATTTTATTTTATTTCAAATTATAACATTCTTTAACTATATTAAGTTGTTTTTATTATTATTTCTACTACTATTTTTAAATTCAAACTAAGTCATATTCTATTTTAAGTTCTAACAACTATTGTTATTTTTAAAATATTATTCTTATAATTATATTATAATTTTAAAATTCAAATTAAATTAGATTTTATTTTTATATTACGTTAAAAAATATAATAAAGTAATTTTAGTTTATATAGTTAAATAATTGTATGTTATTTACTTACCCCGTACATGTGCACGGTTAAAAACTTAAAAATGTTAGTTCCAAATATGTGTTAACAACGTGATTTCTTTTGTTTTCTTTCCTGTTGTTAGTCGTCCAACATTTCTATTGATTTTGTTCCTATATCCTTACTATTATGCTTTATGTTTTGTACATTATTTGATTAGTTATGTGGTAGTGCAGGTATTGACTACTGAGGGCACTTTCAGCCAAAAAATATTCTGATTTAACCAAAAAAATATATATAATTTCCTGCTAAATTTAATTTCGTATAGTTAATTTGTTACTTTGTTTTCTGCATGCGTAGTTTTAAAAATTCATTATTTTTATGTATAGGAGTATATGATCCATGTGCTATGGTGGATCCACCACGATAGATGCATTGGACCTTGTTCCTCTACTCAAAATGGATATATATATATATATATATATATATATATATATATATATATATATATCCTTTATTCTATTCTATTACGTACGATATATAGGAAACATTACCTATTTATTGGATAATGAATAAAAAATAGGCAAATATTTTAGTTTAAAACATATATTTATGATTTGTTCATAATTAGGCTTTAGGTGGCTAGATTAGGTTTTGTAAAAATAGGTTATGGGTGCCTTTATTCCCATGTATAGTTGGAGTAATGTTAGAATCACGTTATGAAGCTAAGACATGGTATATATTATATGTTGTGACATTATAAGTTTTGATGTCATTATATGGTACATAAATTATTAGACTACTACCTTGATATTGTATGTCAAGAATTGTGACGCAATTAGTGTCCCGTCTGATATGTAAAATAGAGTTACCACTTCCCATACACATTATATATAATTTCCATTCAACCATCATTAAAAATTTTTAATGCCCAAAAGATAGTATTTTTTCCCATATGTTGGTTGTGAATTCACTACATATATTGTGCATACATGAGAAGATGTAAAAATTAATTAAATAGTAAAAATGTATTTAAAGAAAAGATTATAATGATTTACAAAAGAAAAAAAAATATTAACACCCAACATTAATTGACAACTTGAAATAGATAAAGAAGAGAGAAAAATATTGATATGATAGATAATGTGATGTGATACAGATAGAGAGAAATAAGTGTTACTTTAAAATAAAGAAATGATTGATAGGAGATAAATTTTTTCATACTTGGAAAACATGATTATTGGAAAAGTCCAACTGTTAATTATGATTCCTAGAAATGGGAATTAAAGATTCATATAAAATATGTAATTAAAATTTTTCTTTCATTCAAAAAAGTTGGATTCTTATCATTCTACTTGAGAATGTTTTTATGAAAAAGTGAGCAAAATTAATTTTTGAAAATCATAGTTTTTTGGCAATTTTTTTATTAATTGTATACCAAATATGGAAATCATAATTTCCCACTTTAGGATTTCTAGGAAAGTAAAAAAAAAATGTTTACCGAACACCTCCTAAGGGTCTTCTAAGGATCTTGCTAACCAATGTAATTAGTGTGAAAATAAAAAAAGAATGCAAAAAAAAAAATCATAGAAAACATAATTTTTATCTCCTAATAAAAATATTTATACTTTATTTTCCTTAATTAATATTTTAAAAATATTAATTAGAATTTACCTTATAATAAAAGAATATCAAAATATCATCGTCTAACAAAATTATTGTGATGCTCACTTAATGGTAGTAGTACATGATTAAGATTATATTTTAGTCTGAAAGCATACAAGAATCTCTAATGGTTGTTCATTCATAGGCCTGTAGCTTTGCTATCTTTCTAGATGGTACAAACTAAAACTGTTTCCTATCATCAGGTGAATTCATTACGGAAACTTTGCTGATGGCATCTCCGTCAAAACTTAAAATATTCATTTTAAGTATTTTAGAATATATTAAATTATTTTTTATTTTTAAAAACTTTGAAGATGACTTATTTATATTAGATATTCATGCTAAAATTTAAGAAATCCACAATATTAATTGAACTTTTCTAACAAAAAAAGAAAATAAAAAATCATTTTTTATTATAAAAAAACTCATCAACCATCTTTCAGCCTCAGTATTCACATTTTTTATGGTTTTTCTTTCGAAAATGCTTGTCCGTGTGAATTCGTGTTGCACAAAATTAAATAACTATACCAAAACAATTCCTAGCTTTTATAGCTTCTGTCAAAGCTCTAATTTTCATTATCATTTTTATTAGTTTAATATCTGTCCAGTGATATTTAAACAAGTAGATTTGTACTTAATTTGTGTAAAGACTATTTTGTACTACCTATTTTGTACTATATAGCATCCGTGTTTAATTGTTTTTTTGGTAAAAGTTGTCAATGGGGCAGGGGGCTGTTGCAATTATCGTGTATCGTATATATTGCAAAATCCTTTTTTTCTCCATTATAAATTTTATGTTCACCCTAATCTTCTCATAAAGAGTAACATAAAACAAGATTAAGAGATTCAACAAAGAAGATTCTACTAAAAGATACCTGCCAAATTTTCCACACAAAAAACTAGTCTTGAACAAACTTATTAACATTTTTTACTAATGGTAAAAAAGAAAGAATAACATAATTTAAATAGAGGTAGCTTATATGTCCATCGCATTTCAAAAAACGCAGTGTTATTGCTTGGCTTCACCCTTATTCTCTTACAAAGAGCACATATATAATGATGTTTGGATGAGTGTTAAAAAATTAATTTTGATTAAAATTGATTTGAAGTGATATGATTTATGTATAAATGTTTTTAATATAAAATTTTAGATTCAACAAAAAAATTATTCAAATTTATTTTAATTCAGAATCAATTTCAAACTTATAATAAATTCCAAACTCTTTTCTAATGTAAAACATGTAAAAAATTCTTTAAAATTAATTCTAAAATCAAAATTAATTTTTGATCATGACACCAAACACAATAATATTAGGGGAAGAACATTAATAAACATCCTCAATCAATGGTCATGGCATTGGAAAGTGCAGGATCAATTCACATGCATAGAGGGCCACTTAGAATGTGAATGCCAGAGTAGGGGTGGGGTCCAAGAAGAATTCATTTTTTTAATTGGAAATGATTGGACCAAATTTATGGTATGTCTTGGTAAAGGCATGTCCAAATGCACTATAGTGGGTGTAATATTAATGGTGCATTCTGTTTTTAACAGGGATGCGGATCCTTCCGGCAGGCTGTTTCCGGTACTTTCCAATCAACCTATTCTGAACCTTTAAATCTATATTAAATGGATAGCATTAAGAGTTAGAATTATATCCAAAATGCTGTAACTTTGAGGTTGATACTATTTGGTAGGATTACTTTCCTATTAACGTATGTGTATATATAAATTATATATTTATCATAAATAAATAATTTTTTAAGGAGATAAATAAATATTATTAAAAATATAAATAATGTTACAATTAAAAGTTATATTAAATATTTTAAACATGTAAATAATATTATTGACAATAAATAATCTATATTGTGATATCACATTATTTTTAAGTATTAAAATTTATTATAAAAATTATTGAAATTATTAAAATTCAACTTAAAAGTAAAGATGAAAAAAAATTAAATTAAAAGAGTTAAACAATTAAAAAAATAAGTATACAGATAAAACTAAAAGGGAAATAGTTTCACAATTATTTTTTAAAATCAAATTAAATTTCTCAACAACTTATTTCTTTCAATTTATCTTTATCAGCTTTAATTTTTGAAATAAATTTTCAGCAATTTAAAATAATATTGTAGTACAATATTAATTATTTATCTTAAATTTATAATATAATTTATATGTTTAAAAATGTTCATTTATAAAAAAATTAATCATAAAATCCTAACATTATTAATGAATAACCTCAAATACTAAGTAACTAACATATCTAGGAAGGGATGAGGTATGGTATAAAGACTTGGCCCGTAGTTAATGCATATGGGAAGGGATGAGGTACAGCACCATGTGCCCCCTAAGAAGTAGTTGAGCTGCATTATTGCTCCCTGTTCTCGGTATTCTGGTCCTTCATGGATCTAAAATGGCAAAACAGTGAGAACTTGGAAAAAAATTAAAAGGAAAAAACTTTTATTGATAATATTATTAATATACTCTACTTTGATTTTCAATGCAATTTCAACATGATTTTTTGTCAAATCTTTATATTAAGATATCAAGACCCTAAAGTAAAACTTGTTAAGTTGTTATCCTTAGAGAGAAATTGATTCAAAAGAAGTAAAAAAAATAAAAATACCAAAAACAGATATAGATATACAGCTCCCTTAGCTCATTTACGTACTTAACAATACTCTTATCAATAAAGTCTGATTTAAATTTTATTTTCACTTCACTAGTGGGCTACTATATATTAAAATAAGAGGATGAGTAGGCATTTCCACCAAAAAAGAAAAGATGATGACCAAGAACAAACTCTTTCTAACACATTTTTTTATTAGAATTTATTTGAAAATAAGAGAAATTCATTAAATAAAAATAAAATAATGTATCTAGAGTGTTAAATATTGTTAACATTTCGTCACATTAGAGGTTATATATTAAGTGTGAAATCTCGCAATTCAAGTTAACTAAGCATCAATTACATAGCAAACCATTTGTTAATTGTTATACATCAGTTTGGAAGGTTTGTATTTTTACTTTAAACATTCAAAACATAAGAAAATATCTACTTCAAAAATACAGATCCAATCAAGTTGTCCTCATCTTATGACCCAGAATGTCACTTGTTCATCATCTTTAAAATGCCCATAACTTTAGCTGCATAAAAATCTCATTTTATTGACAATTACTAGTACATCGTCTAAACGCATATAGAATTTTTGTACGTGAACCAAACCCATAAACTTAATAAAGAACAAAAAGTAAAAGAGTAATGAGATCATTATCTATATATCTTCTTTTACATTATCAAACAAAGAAGCTCACACACAAACATGAATCCTTCCTTGAAACCCTTGTCCTGTCGTGCACGTGCACGCACTCACTTCTTTTCCTTTTTTTCTCTTTCAACTTTTTCTCACTAAAACAATACTTACACCACTTAACAACAAAATAAAAAAAAAAAAAAAACTATTACACCGAAATTCACACCTTACCTTCACCATTTCATATAGTGAAAACCCTAAACGAAACGGTTATTTTAACTGGATACTTATTCGGGTCCCGGGTCACCCGCCATAACTAGCAAGTCTTCAACGGGTTCCCACACAAGCAATCATTGTTACTAAACGACGACGCTTCGAGGTGATCAAAGGGTGCCCCAAGAGGAATGGATCCACACAAATGGTTATGACTAAGATCCAAATGTCCGATATACTTCGCCGACGCTAACGAAGCGGGTACCCGACCCTTTAAATTGTTGTAAGACAAATCCAAAGCCATGAAATACGAGTGTGACCCGAACACATCGGGTATTAACCCTTCAAACCCGTTTCTACTAAGGTTCAAAATGCCCATACCCCCATTACTCAACAAACTCGAAGGGATCAAACCCTCGAAAGAGTTATTATCCAAATTAAGCATAGATAGAACTGGCATTGTCCCGAGTTCAAACGGAACAGAGCCAGACAACCGGTTCGCGGATAAGTCTAGGTCTGCGAGCCGGTAAATCTTGGAAACAGAAACCGGTATTTTACCGGTTAGCTGATTTCGACTCAGCAATGCACGACTCAGCATGGCGAGGTTCCCGAAATTCCTGGGAATCTCACCGCAGAGTCGATTGTTGCTGAGGTCGAGGTGTTTGAGTGAGTTGAGCCAGGTGATTGACGCGGGAATTTTGCCAGTGAGGGCGTTGTCGGCGAGGTTGAGGACGGTGAGGCGGCTGAGTTTACCGACGTCGGCGGGGATCTCGCCGGAGAAGTTGTTACCAATGAGGTCGAGGATGCGGAGGGAGGGGAGGGCGGTGACACAGGCAGGGATCTCCCCGGCAATGTCTTTCCAATCAGCGACCACAAGGGTGGTGAGGGTGTCGATGCCGCATATCGCCGGCGAGAGTTTTCCGGTCATGTAGCCGGAGCGGCCGGCTTTCTCGAAGATGGGGTCTTCGGACTCGCCGCGGAGGTTGATGTCGGTAACGCGGCCGGTGGTGGCGTCGCAGCTGACACCGTACCAGTTGAGGCAGCAGTTGGAGCCCGTCCACGAGTTGAAGAGGCCAAGGTAGGGCTCGTTCAGCGCCTCACGGAAGGCCAGCAGCGCCGTCCTGTCCGACGGCGAACAACTGCTCACAGCGGAGCTTACGGCCGCGAGAATGGCCGTCGCTAATAAGAGGAACGAGTGCCAAGCCATTGAGTGAGGAAGAGTGTTTTATTTCATTGCATGTTAATTTGTACGAGTTATATTATATATAGGTGTTGAGTGACCAAATTGCCCCTTGCATGGTGCTGTTTTTACAGTCGGTGATGACTCGGTGTGGTTTTGTGATGGTGAGTGTTTGTTTCACACTTTCACTGTCATTATGCACATGCCATTGTTTGGGGGGTTATGACATTGACATGGTGTGGGTTTAATATTGATGAGTTTACTGTTCGTTTGTTTTGTGTAATTTATTTTATTTTCTTACATTATAGTTTAAGTAAAACTATTTTTTTTAGAAAAGTTATGGGCCGGGAAGGATTCGGGTTAATGGTTTTTGGTTTAGGAATGGTATTTAAAAGAATTGATTTTGTTTAAATAATAATACTTCTAAAATATAAATGTGTGAATGTTTTTAAAAATGTTGTGAATAGCATTCGTTGTTAAGAAGACAAAAAGTTCTAAAAAGATTTTATAATTTAGTTGTAACTTATTATCGTGTTCTTTTTTTGGTAAGACACCATGTTGATTTCATGCAACAGTACACATTGACTTTTTAGAGAAACCAAGAAATTTAAAGTACTCCTTATAATGTGTTTATTTTTGTTAATGGACTAGGGTTCGCTACTTTACTAAGAATCATCATCGACAAAGCTTTTGGAAAATAATGAATGATGATTGGTAATTTAATGGAAAATAGTGGAATAAAAGTATTATGTCATGGTGGAGAACAAGCTCTAGTGACCAATCTATTATTATATGATCTAATATCCACTTCAACTATGATCCCAACATAAAATAATCAATTAACTATCAAATCCTAATCACAAATCTTGCACAATAACAAAAAAAGATAACTCCTTATGCCATTATTGTACCAATAGAAATCTGCAAAACCGCTCCCCCATTGTTGTACACAGATGTGCTACAACAAAGCTTCGTTTCCATACATGGATTATTGGATTCCCAACCGTGCTAAGGCTCCAAGCCTCCAACCTTGCTGGTCACTAGATTTTAGAATTTTATGCTTGTTATCTATGTAAGCAACTTTTTAAGAGATAAATGAAACAAACGTGCTGCATTGATTCCATATATGTTTTATTATAGATTTCATAGGAACTCTTAGGTTTATGATTGCCAATCCAATCAAAATGAAGTGTAGACTAAACTCTCAAGTCAATCAATGGAGTTATTAATAGCCAATAGTCGTATATAAAATTGAGAGAGAAGACAACACACAACGAATTTATAGAATCTAATGTGGGAGGAATTCCTTGATGAACAGTGAGTTTCCCAAAAACTTCAATCACATGTTGACGAAATCATCCACTAGGACTTTGTGTTTTTCTTGGTACAACAATTGCAGAGAACATTATGTTCTTTTTTTTTTTTTTTTTTTAATGAAACAGAGGGTGTTATGGTTTCATTGTGCAGGATTTCTGATTACAATTTGTCAGTTATTAGTGGTGTTCTGATTAACGTGATTTGCGATTAATTGATTATCTTATTTTTAAAATTTCAGATTTTATCATTTATAGATAGTGAGTATCTCTCTTTAGGATCATATGTTTCATTCTCATTTGTCGAGATCACAACTAATGTAGTGATCTCGGACCACACAATAATTTCTTATATTTGTATCATTTTGGTTTATATTATATTAGCATAATATATTGTGTCTTGCATGATATTGATTGATTTTATAATTTATAATTTTTATATTATTTTTATTTTTATTAATTTTTATAATTTATATAAGAACATATTATTATATATGTTTGTAAATATTTAAAAATATATATTAAAATCATTATATTTAAATAATTTAATATTCCCATATATTATATAATTTTAATAAGAAATATTAAAGACAAATATTTAATATTACATTTTTAAATTATTAGTTTTTTCTTTTAAAAATATATTTTTACCATGAAGGAATGAACTAACTATGATATAAAAAGAATGAATTTATTAACATTATTTATTAAATAAAAAAGAGATTTGTGTATAATTTTTTTACTGAAGATTTGTGGGTAATTAAACTTAGAGATTATACTAAAAAATGTAAATCTAAAGATAAGATATTGTTTATATAATAATATTTTGGATCTTATAGAAATAATTAAGTTTTTTGAGTGTCATTTAGCATATAATATTTAATCATGTGCATGAAAATGAAACATGACTATACATATTCAATGACTCAATGTATTGTTATTGGGATTTAGGTACAACCAATAAAGAAATATCCAATAACAATATAGACACTTAATAAAATTATTAAAATTAGTGTATATATGAGTTTATTGATTCCTATTTCATATGAGCAAAATTTATAT
>PYAF01003772.1:372077-408417 GCA_007407185.1 Glycine tomentella
GTAATTAAACTTAGAGATTATACTAAAAAATGTAAATCTAAATTAAAGATAAGATAATGTTTATATAATAATATTTTGGATCTTATAGAAATAATTAAGTTTTCTGAGCGTGTCAGTTAGCATATAATATCCAATCATGTGCATGAAAATGAAACATGACTATACATATTCAATGACTCAATGTATTGTTATTGGGATTTAGGTACAACCAATAAAGAAATATCCAATAACAATATAGACACTTAATAAAATTATTAAAATTAGTGTATATATGAGTTTATTGATTCCTATTTCATATGAGCAAAATTTATATGAAAAAGTATTAATTCAAAATTTTGGATGATTTACATACAAATTTTTTGTTATTTTTAATTTATTACCTTGTTTGTATAAATTCTATAATTTAATCAGTATTTTGAAAAAGAATAATTTAATTAAGATATTTTGGTATGAATAATTTGGATGATTTGATTTAAGCTTATAAAGGTGTCGAAATTTAGTGTTCGCTATCCAATCGTGTCTAGATGAGGATTGCATAGGAAGGAAGGAAGATAAGGTAAGGAATAAGAAATAGTTATTTAAAAATAATATATTTTTTCTGAAAAATAAATATATTTAATATCAAATTTTCACATTGTACACTCATTGTATAGTGCTTTTTTTTATCACACGTTGATAGAAAGCTCACCTTTATATTTCACCACATATAGTCATTCATGTTAGACATATTTTTTCATTATACAACTCAACTCATAATTCAAAAAGGCATATAAAAAAAGCATATAAAATCAAATCAAAATAATCAAAAATTAAATTGGATCATACCTCTTCCAAATATGCATAGGTGTAAATACCTATTAAATAAAAAATAAAATACATAATAAATCAACAAAAAACATCAAAGTTAAAAGTGTCAAAACTCTTCACAAAGAAAAAGACAATAAAAATAGAAAAGACACAAAATTTCATAGGATTTTAAATTTATTACATACCCATAAATTTATCTCATGTTTGCCTTTAGCATTTCAACTTTGGCAAACACACATATTTTTAAATATTATAATTAAGTTCTAATTTGTATATTTATTTATTAGTTTCTGCATGATAACGTGGTATAAATGTTTTTAATTTTCATGTTCTTAAAAAATAAGTATAATTACAGTAATATCTTAGGGTGTTACATTGTGTGCATCCTGTGGGATGAAGACTAAAACCATTAAACCACAAATCATTTATGTTAACAATAACAACCAGAATTTTAAAAGGATGAGAGAAATCACATACGCAAACACAAGAAAAATTTAATGAGGTTGAACAAATATGCTTATATTCTTAAAAGCAATGCATAATTTTTTTTCTTATTAATGAAGAATAAAATTACATTAGGATATATATATATATATATATATATATATATATATATAATACGCACACATTATGAGTACATTATTTTAAATAGTGTACATTGTCAGCAGACACATTTCTTTTGATTATGCTTGTTGCAGGTATAGATTACATGAAGAAACTATCCTTCCTCTATTACGTGATTATGTCAAAGTCAGATCCATTTGGTCTTCTCTCCATCTGGATGTTTTCCATGATACTTTAGTCACTACTGATAGCAGACATTCAGCCATAGGGCATCCTTCATAAACGTTGTAATTGGTATGCCTTTTTCTTTCTGATGCATTAAAAAAAATTAATTCGGCTCCATTCAATTAATTAATTTTTTCACTTAAAATCCGAATCAAAACAATTACAATTTGGTTCTCTTCTCATATTTATATTTATTTTCAACCCAAACCTACCCAATAACAAATTAATTATTCAACTTTAGATTAATACATTTTAGACTTTGGTACTTCAATTTTTCTTTCAATTGTATATTTTTTGTCTCCTTCGTTCAATTTGACGTTTGCCATAACAACATCAGTAAAAATCCTTTGATTCGATGAATCTCTAGTGTAAACAGAAAAAGAAAAAGTATGATATAAATACTAAATTTTTACTAATTGTTTGAGAAAAAAATACAAAAAAAAGTTTTTATTGTGAAACATGAAAAAAAAAAATCAGCCAAATTAAGCTAGAGTGAAAAGGGAGGGGGCGGGGTGAAAAAACCTCTCACTTTTTTCATTTATTTTAGTTTGCTGATAAATAAATATATTTTCATAACATAAATAATAATAAATAATTTTATTTTAAAAATAATGGAATACAATAATTAAATTTTTAGGCTAAATTTAGTTTTTAATTAGTATAAAAATATTTTATATAATTTATTTATTTCTTTTCACTCATTTTTACTCATTCAAACAATAGAAAAAATATTTAATTTTTAATTTTATTCCTATTTTTGTCAGTCTAAACAATGTATTTTTCCAATTCTATTTTTATTGGATAAATAATTAATTTTATTCTTGAAAATATAAAACACTATCACTTTAATATTTGAAAAATAATAAAATTTAAAAGAATTCCTAAAAATACATTTGTCACATGCTTTAGTTCAAAATTTAAGAAATCACGTGATTTAAGAGATAATATTAAAATACTTTTAAGTATTTTTTTTTTCGGGCAAAACATTCTTTTAAGTAACAATAGTAACATGTTTGTTTTAATGTTTGGAGGTTCCAAAACCCACGTTCAACTGAAAGCTACATATCCTTGCTTCTCAACAATGATCCTTTGAAACACATCAACTGCATCCAACGTGTACACAAACATACCCTAAGTAATTAAATTTAGAAACTTATTTGATAGCATAGGTAGGAGATTACTTTAAATTTTCTTAATTTCAGAGATTAATGTGATAGCGCTTAACTTTAATGAACTAAAATAATTATTTATCTTTTCTTTGAACTTCTTTTTCTATTCATCTTTCTTCTATATTCTACTTGAAGTCCAATTCCAATCATAACATTAAAGAGTGAACTAGGAAATACCAGAGAATCGTGATGATTTTTGCATGGGATCATAACAGTGCTTTTCTTCTCCACTTATTATCATATTCGATCAGCAGACATTTATAGATAGCATTGAGTTAGACTTTATTAAAAAAAAGGTATTGTGATAGACATAGACTTATAAAGGTTGCTCCTTTAAGGCATATTTATGTAGACAAAACACTATCCTCTCCGTGGGTCCAAATTACACTAGAATCATTACTTCCATTACCCTTGAAATTCAATCACTCACACATAAATTCATCAATATTCTCACACAAGGGTAATAAGTTTCCAGCAAAAATTGAAATCATTATTGTAAAAAACATCTTTTAATTTTAATACAATCATATTAATTTCAGGCTTATCCCTATCCCCATCGGCAACATTATAAATGTTAAACTAAATTCGGTTACTTCAATCATTTTCACTCTGGCTGAACATTAAAATCTAACCCCAAAAATTACTGGGGTATTCAGCCTCAGTGTACAATCAAAGGACATAAATTAGGTGATCGAATATATCTTTATAATATTCTTCTATTCATCCTCCTAATACTCTATAAAAGAAATACTAAAGTTAAAGTAACATGTTTAATATCTTAGAAATATACAAAAAGATTCAATTATTTTTTTATTTATCATTTAAGAAAATTTGCTAAAAGATATTATACAAGAAATTAGAACTAGTATTTAGTATAATAGGAAAATACTTGATAAGGTGACTATTTCAACCGACAAATAATATCTTACCAAGGATTGCAAAATAAAAATTGTAAAAGAATTTTCTTTTTTTAGTCAAGAAGTATTAATAACTCACTCTAACATAGTTTGTTTTAATACACTATATTGCTGATTGAAAATTATTAAATATTATGAAAGTACGAATTAAATTTGTTAAATAGAGTGAAATTCGTATAATTATGTAGTTTTTAATAAATTTTAATCAATAATAAAGAATATATTTAAAAAAGTATGTCAAACATTTTAAGTACCCTTGAAATGTTGACATGAGTAGTTTACACATTTCCTAAGTTCGAATTCCATTATGGTCAATATAAAAAAGAAAACATTTCTCTTTTTTTGTAAGGGTACTCTTGATAAGTTTTTTTTTTTTTTTTTATCAGTCCTTGCTAAGGTATTAAACATTTAGTAATTTATTAGTTGTTATAAATAATTAAAATAAAGAGAAGGCAAATAATTTTGGTATCAACTCCCAAAACAAAAATTTAGTATGAGTAATTTGCATTAGTCGTTGTATTGGAATCAAATCACTTATTCCCTTTGTGTCCCCTCTCCTACTATTAAAAATTAACACTTCAATAAAAAAAACAAACAATTAGAAGAGAAATGTTATTTAAAAGAAGAAAGAAAATTAGTGAGAATTTTCAATATTTCAAAGTGAATTTAAAATAGTGAACGGCACTGAAAGCATTGAAAGAAAAAAATAATGTCTATGACGGAACTTAGAAGTAGAGCCACATGGTTGAAGGCTTTGAAGAACAATGAGTTAAGAGTTACTGCAAGAATGAGTAATGAGTGACGTTTTCCTTCCAGCAATTATATGGGTTGGCTCCAACTTCCACGTTCTAAATCAATTGATAATATATTAAGTTTATAAAAAAATTAAATTAAATTTTTAAAAAATACCTTTTGGTGAAAGGGCAATTAACGAGTAACTTTGAGTGTTATTAAACATTAAATTAATAATTAATTTCATAATCGATTTTAAGGACAGATGTTAATAGAAATATCTTAAGATTTTATCGATGCATTACAAATTTTAATTATGATGATTGATGAAAATAAAAACTAATGGATGGAAATGATTGAAGCTCGTGAGCATTTAGATTAATTTAAATCATTGGATAAAGATTATTATTCTCTCGATAACTTTTGTTCAAATTGCCCATGTTATCGGAGTTTAATTCCCAATAATTACTTGAGTTTATTTGTCAAACATAGACAAAAAGGAATTACAATATGGAGATTTATGAAAGAGAGAAGATAACTTTTTGCAAATCCAACGGAATTATTTGTGACTCATTCTAGCCTGAGAGAAAGGATCAAGTTCCAAGTAAATGTTCTGACATTCTATTAATCAAAGAAACTTCACACTCAGACACGTATATATAATTTAATTTATATGCACAAGCACAACAGTATAAACATTAACATTTACACGAATATCCAAATAAAATTTGACTATTTTATCACATCGTCTTATTGATTAATACTACGATATATCTGTAAGAGAAACTTTCATTAGATATTAATTTAAAATATTTTATACTATCAAATAAAATAATAAAGTAAAAAAAATTAAACTCTATAAGTTGAGCATAAAATGGCTCAAGCAGTTCAATGGACTAAATAAAGAAGTAAAACTGTAATTCTTTGACCTTTCTATTTCCAATGTTCCACAAGATCAATTTGAAGTTGAAAATGTTTAAATCCAAAGTTAAAGGATATTCAAAAATTTTGAATAATGGAATAAAAAAGAATTTTACATCTAAATTATATTGAAATAGACAACATATTAAATGTGTATTAAACATAAAAAAATTTCTTCAATAGTGTAATGTATTAAGTGTATCCATATTAAGACTATCAACAACTTTGATAAATGAATCATAATCTTAAAATATTGATACTCAAAGAGAATGATAAGAGAAGTCATAACTGTATCTATTAACTTGTCATACAAAATAAATTTTCAATAAATTCAAAATTATTATTCACAATATCTTATTTTTTAAGCCATCTAAAATATTATTTCTTGTTACTTTTTGTTGATAGTCATTTAGCCATTTGAAATTGAAATAATAATTGACCAAATCTAAATTGTAAGTAACAACTTTTTCAAACCCATTTCCAAACATAAGATCCACAAGTTTGTTTCCTTTCTTTCACCAAATATTTTAAATTATTTATATTTTTAGTGCTAGCAAAAAATATAATAATATTTCACTTAAGAAATTAATTAATCACTTGATCATACTAAATTCTCTAATTTAATTAATCATCAAATATTAAAATAATTTCTTTAACCGATATTAGAACACTTGTGTGTGACCTCGTAGGTTCAATATTAAACTGAGAATATATTAATCAAATTAATATATTAATCAAGGTAGACATTTAACAACACTCCTTAACATTCAGATAACAAGAATTCGCATTTTACTTTCAAGAACCATTAGAAGAATAATCTAATAATTTCTTCCATCTTTACAACTCTAGAATATGATATTACTGTCAAATTTTATTGAGTTAACTTATAATGACTTAAGAAACTTATTTCTTCTTTTATTTAAATTTCCTGGCCAAGATATAATTTTATTCATAGAGTTCAAACTTATTATCATTAGTTGATGAATTCCTTTTTGATTTATCATTAATTCTACATGTATTTAATCATATTCAATATCCATTCAACAAGTACTCTAAAGCATTAGGTGTCCGAAATTAAAAACATAACAAATAACATGTTAATTACTATGACAATCTCATGTCAAATTTTTTTTATTAAACCTCTTATTGAGAATTTTCTATCGACGGTTTATGGTAAATTTAATTATTAGAAAATTTTAATTAAATTCGTTCAATGATCACATTCACATGTGATTCATCTATATATGTAAATTAATAAATGAGATTTATTAATATTTATTCAATAAATACTATCACATGTATATGAATCTATCCGGATTATTGGTGTCCTATTTATAATAATCCTCTGATCAAGAATGATTTATATTAAAGTTAAAAAGACCTTGTTTCTCATTATCATAATCTCTATTATGATAACAAATTTTTAATTTTAACTAAGGACATTATCAAAACTATTTAATCAAATAGTGAAATATGACAAAGAAAACATAATAATACTTTATTATTAAAACTAGAGTTAATTACATGATGACTTGGATCGTCCACATACATATTTATTTCCAACAAATCTCAATAATAAATGGCACAACTATTATATTGTAATATTAGACGTGGATTGGTACAGAACAATATTGAAATACACAATACAATCTCTACAAAATCTAGTGAGTGTCACATGTAACTGAGTTGTGTGTGTGAGGAATTAGGTGCAGATTTAGGATTGACTTCTGAATCTGAAACAAACATTTCCCATCTCAATTAACTAACAATATGACACCCCCTACTGAATAGGATTGGTTTTCCATCTCAAGTAACTTAGAATATTTATGAGATCAAGCAAAAATGTCTTCAGCAATAAATGATTCCTCAGTAGTATCAATACAACTTTCTGTAGGTACCTGAAGTGACTCATAGTTTAGTTGTCTAGAAGCTTCATACAAAGCTATGCCAACACTCACAGATAGATTCAAACATCTGACATAAGTCTCAACCATTGGGATCTTGATAGTTCCACCACCAAATGGTTCAGTTTTGCACTCTAACAAGGCTTCAGGAGGCGGGCCACTTGTTTCAGAACCAAAAGATAATCACCTTTTCTGTAGGAAAACTCCTTCAGGGTAAGAAGGAACTACAATTATAGGCCAGTTCACAGTTTCCTAACCTTGCTTTGTTTTGTAAGCAAAGTCACATACTACTTTTAATACATAATAACTAATAACTAACCTTGCACATATTGCTTGCATCAAGGGCAAAACTAGAGAAAGAAAAAAAGCCGAAAAACCAAAAAGTGAAATTGAAAAACTGAAAACCAAAAAAGCCTAGCTAAGAAGCTGCAGAAAAATAAAATTAAACATTACTGGATAGGGTTTTTTTCAAACCTAAACCAATATGTAAACCAAAAAGACTTAAATAACCTTTTGATCCCTATAAGATAAGCTTTATATATATATATATATATATATATATATATATATATTTTAGTCCTTTAAAGATTTAAAATTTTCAGTTTAGTCTATGCTGTCAAGTAACAACATTAACTGATAATGTAACAATGATGTTGATAGTCCATTGACTTGTCATATCATCAAGAAGTTTGATAAGACAATCATGTGTTATTTTTTTTTTTTTTTTGTTAAACTGTTATTAAATCCTTCATTAGAGAGGGTAATTCATGTGTGGAGAAGCTTGCCAACTATGGAATTTCTAGTCACGGTTTTACATGGTGAGAAACAATCCCAGTTTTTTGTTGGGAAGATTTTTGTAGGAATAGGCGTGGCCTTCCTATGTACAGATTTAATTGACTTCCTCATGGGTTTTGGTTTTGGTCCCCCCATAATTTTGTTCTTTTTTGACTTATATCTTTAATAAATTTAGGCCTGCTGGCTGCTGCATTGGACTTGTAGGACTTTGGCTGCCAATCTAGTTGAGATCGACTACCTTATAATAATGTCTTGCATGCCTTTTCAAAAAACAAAATCCTTTATCAAGTCAATGTGCTGCAAACGTCACAGTTATGTTGTCTTTATATTTAGACTTATATTTAAGTTTGACATTGAACTTAGACTTATATTGTAAGATTGAAAATTTATTTAAAGCTATAATTAGTTATTAAGAATTTGACCGTATTTAGATGTGTTTTCATGAATATGTTTGAACCTACAGTTAGTGTATTTCAGAAGTTAGTTTAGATATGTATTTCATGTATTTTGATGAATTTATGTATTTTCTAGTAAAAGATATGAAAAAAAATCTGGTTGGATAATATTAGGAAAAAGACTTATTAGAATGGATCAGTTGGCCTAGCCTTTTCAGTTAAAATCAATTTGATCAATCTAATAAGAACACCCTCAACTCACTACCAAACCCCAAATGAACCACTATCACAAACCGCATCATAGGGAATTGAGAAAATAATATCCAAGACCTTGTCCCACTTGACAATTGTTCCCCAAATTACTTTTACGCCTCCATTTAAACTAGCAAGCAAATGTTGAATGGGATCTAATAACAAATTTTGGAAACCATAACATAAATTTATTAGAATACTACTACATCTCCATGTAAAGTTTTACATTTCTACCTAAATTAACATAATGCTTTTGTTGGGTGGGGTTGCTGTTGGTTGGAACAACACTTAATTCTAATATACTATTACAGTAATAAATACCCTCACCAATTCAAATATCTTCAATATACAATGCAGATTTATTTACAACTAAATATTGATTACATGTCTGTATTAATCTTCAGTACTGACACATTATCTCTTTTTAAATTGCAATACCATGATTTTGTCCCTAGATTTCTAATTAGTAGGTTGCTATTGGGATCCAAATGTGTAGCTGTATTTTAAAGAGAATGTTATTTTTTTCTTCAATTAACTTGTTAATTCTGAGTTTCAAGGCTATAGAAGAGAAACTACAGTTGAGACTAAGATATATTTGATAATAATACTTGTGTGTCTCACCCTCACACAGCTGAAATGTATTTATATATTAAGAGTTAAAATACAAGCTGTCTCTCAATGCCAGATAACTACAGCAGAGAGAAAAGACATCAAAATATAAAAAACTACATATATAAATCTAACAACTACTAACTACTAAGGATTGAGACAAAATCTTGGATTTTTATTTCTAGGTAAAAGAAGAAATTTATTAAGATAAGGAGAAGACTTTAGGAGATGTACTCACGCTAGAAACATCAAGCATCAACAGGAGAAATGCTGAAATTAAAGGAACTATGCTATTAAATTTAATGATGGGCAACTCACAGAATGGATTTTTGTTCCCCTCTTAGTAAATGGCATCCGATTTTCACCCTCCTGTACAGGACAATGGTAACATGTCAAATGTGGAATCAAAAGAGATGATGATATATGGAATTTATCTTGAGAATAATAATTACCTGTTGCCTAAAATAATTACGAAAATCTTCCCAAGAATCATGAATTTTAACAACCACATATCTGCAATTTTGTGGTAATAATGGAAAACCAATAAAAGCAAAAATGCAATTACGTTAATGTTTTATCAGTTTTTACTTTTTTACTTTGGACAAAACAATATTAGATCAGTTAAAACTACTATACACATTATATTTGAAAAGAAACACATTCATCCAGTCAAAACAAGCTTTAGAGGAGGTAAAAGCCATAGTCAAGCAGAAATCAATTTACACTACACTGCATGATAGAAGACTTTGCCTAGAATAGCTGGAGAGATGCAAGTGAGAAAAAAAAATTAAATAAGCAACGTGCAGGGTAGAAAAGTTTGTCAAGAATAGCTGGAGAGATGCAAGTGAGAAAAAAAAATTAAATAAGCATACGTGCAGGGTAGAAAAGTTTGTCAAGAATAGCTGGAGAGATGCAAGCCAGAAACAATCATCATGAACAACACGTTTAACTCAAATTAATTGGAATCGATGATAGATCTAATGATAGATACGAGAAAGTTGAAAAAAATAATAAAAATAAGCATATGTCCATGGATACGGCCAGTAATCCAACCGCTTTAGTTTAGTATCATCCACCTGAAATCCTAATTGCTGAAAAGATAAAGAAATACAAAGGCTACCATTAGTATTGTGCAACAAACACGAAAATAGATGACAATCTTATCATCAAATGTAAAAATTAATAAGATTTTAAAAGTAAAATTCACCCCAACTAAGTGTAATCCAACAGCTGATGCTGCGCATGTTCTAGCAATGCACCCAATGTTTCCTGGAATCTACCAAGGATGACATAAATCCCAGAACAACCCTCAGTAAGTAAAACCAATCTAAGCTATAAAAAATGTTTACTGGGGCAAGTTTTATTATGCAGAGCTTTAAGTTTAACATCCACTCAAATCAAAATGAAGAAGACTTGCTCTTTTGTTCCAGCCCAACATTAAACATTTTGTTTTTCTTCTTATCATTGTTATCATTTTTCAGTTCATATCCATTGCCTGTTATAAATTTACAATATTCTCAACAAATATATTAAATTGAAATTTAGGCTATCGATCATAGATTGTCAAATACATAGTTAGATCATTATTGCATAAATGTTGATCATTCTTTTCAGAAGGCGCCACTGTCAGAAGAATAAGCAATTTGTCAGGAACATGACATAAACCAGTCTTTGTTATAATATATGCTTTGTGCTGTTAGGATATGAGAGAAAGATGCAGAAATTATCAGTATTATTGAATCAGATGGAGCTTAAAGTTCATACAGAGAAGACACTCCTCCAGAGAAAGATCTTTCCTAACTTTTCATCTCATGCATAACCACAACTCCCAGACTCTCTCCCTCTAACCCTATTGCCCAATAAAATAACTATATGCCACCTCCTTAATATTGAAATTACACAAAACTGAGTAACAAAGATAATGGAGTGATGTTTCCCCCTTCTGGAAGATGAGTCTTCTCAGGCCTAAAGCATATGCCAAATTAGCAAGCCTAACCTCCCTCACATGCTACCACATCTTTTGTAACCAACCCACACACAAGTATGACAAGTAACCTTTTATAAATAAAAAAAAAAGAAGAAAAAGATAAACAGAACAATCTCTGAGCACTCAAATACTAGTATACTACAACAGAGTACTAATCAAGGGGATTTGAACTTGGATTTCCACCAACTCAAATGCAATTCACGCTTGTTATGCTACGTTGCTTAGAAAATAAGTCTGCTAAGAAAGCAAGGTTATTGAACATTGATAAATCATTGATGACATATACAACATTTTTCACACGTAAGCTGAGAAAACATATTTGCATATATTATCAACAAAAGCTCCACACTGATCTAGCTCTATAAGATTGTAAATGTTCCAACCAACTAAAATCTAATTATTAACACATCTATTTCTACTTTACAAGCTCTATTAAGGATTTATTCATTTTTGTTGAAGGGTATAGTTTTCGACACCCCTTTGGTCATTTTTGTTGTGGTTTCTATGTGTTATTATGTTTATCGTTGAAGCTTCATCTCTTCCAATCAATAATCTCTTCCACTCAAAAAGGTTTCTCTATGACAATCCAAAACAACCAGCTTGCATAAACAGCTTACAGCGACTGATAAATGTCATCTTCAATTTTATTTCATTTTTATTAAGTCTTGGGGCTAACTTAATTCAAAAACTAACAGAAAGGAAAAGTTACACAAGAAACAAAACAAATAATAGAAATAATAATCATATAAAAAAAATCTAAATTTTAAGGGAATGTTACCCGAGGGGACACAAAACCCTAAATTTGTACAAATAATATTTATTTTCTATTTAAAATTAAATTTGTCCTATCACAGATTTACTCCTTTTCAAAATTATTAAAAATACTTAAAACAGGTCCAAATGCTACAAATTATATATCCAAATGTTCATCACAATGTCAGCTTAAAATTTTAACTAAAGAAATTATTAAATAAAAAAGTGTTTATTTATTATAATAAAAAAATAAGTTTACTACTTAATATTTATTCGCCACTCGTCTTCTGTAACCTTTTTTTTTTTTTTTTTTTCATACATAAAACTTTTCATATATAAACGAAGCGAGTCAGGGGATAGACACCTATCAATTTCGCTAGGTTTGTACATCTTTTGGTTTGGGGCGAAAAGTTCAGTCTTTTCTGATTTGCATCAATTTCAACAGAGAACAACGTGATTTGGTCAGTCTTCTATGCTTCTGCATCCAATCTAGGGTTTCCTTTTCCTGAATTGTTATTCTCTTCAATAGATGCGGCTCGATTTGAAAGGATTGAGGGGGGTTGTTTGCGGGAATTGGACTCAAAATTTGGGTTTGTGTTTTGGGATCGTCCCGTGTTTATCGATTCTGTTAGGCGGAGTTGTTGGCTTTTTTTATTCGGTGCGTTTTCATTGTTGTGAATTGTTTTCGATCAAATCGATCCCCTCTATAGTATGGTGTCATTGCGTCGTCGTTTTTGTCTTTCACATGTAATGGACCCCAAAAATTGCTTTTTTTGTTATTTTCTCCCCGAGTCTGTTATGTGAGGTTTTGGTTTGGTTTGCTGTGGATTTTATATGGTGGCAACTGTGTAATTGGTGTGGCAGTGGTTTTGCTTCTGTTATGTTATAGGGATTAATATGTTTTGTCCACACTTTTTGTCACCCTAGTTAAATGCTGAAAACTCAGAAGAAAAAAAAATTCAACATATGTAAGAGAGAAGCTATTATAGTGAGAGTGTAAGATGAAGAGAAGAGTAAATCTTGGCCATATAATTGTATATGGATGGATTCAAGGTAGGGTTATTTATTTTTTATCTTAGTCATCCGTTTTAATTATATTGTTGAGATTTGCTTCTCTCACGCACTCATCTTTCATCTGGTTCGTCATCTGTGCCGGTTCTTCAAGTCAATGAACATGTGAAAAATGTATGATGTTAAGAATGTTGTCGAAAGGGAATATTGAGAAGTTGTGGGTCGGTATTTTTTCTTTCTTATGAACAAATGTTTTTCATTGGTAGGGCCCCTCCCTCTTTGTTTTATTTGTGGGTTGATGGAATATATTTGTTATTGTGATACATTCAGTAAAATCTGCTACTTGCCATTCTATGGGCTTGTATGTCTTGTTTTGAATGATTTATGGTTGTGTTATTGTTGACGATATCAGGTTTGACATTGAATTTAAAATTAATCTTTTATTGATTTATAGTATGGCTGGGTACAGCTTTTTTGTGAGAAAAAAATGGCTTATTATTCAAAAGCTCTCTTTGGAAGCTGACAAAAGAAAGTAATTGATTTTCTAAAATAAATTGAACCAAACATGTTATTGAATTATCCCATGTATAAATGTATTAAAAATAACAAAGTCAGATTTAAAAGTCAACTGCATCATCTAAAAGGCTTTAAAGCTTGCTTGTCAAACAGTGGATTGGTGTAAAGTGCATTATTTGGCCATTAGCTAATGGACAAGGGGGTGCCTCCTAGCCTCTTCGTCAATGATGGTTCTTTCATGGAGAGGTTCAAGCAACTTCAACAAGAGCAGGAGAAAGGGAAGAATGTCAAATTGGAGGATTCTAAACCAATTAAGGTTACTTCAGGGTCTTTGTCTCCCAATCCCTCCATTACTAAAACGCCTGTGGACTTGAAGGTTAATGATACAAGGAAAATATCCCTGGGTGGTTCCAGTGGAAAGCTAGCTTTCAGTTTAAAACAAAAGTCAAAGCTGGTGCCACCCCCTGTTAAGTTGAGTGCTGATGAGGATGAAGAAGAAACAGAAGCTGGGTATGTTTCAAATGATGCACCACTAAAACGGCAAAAGTTAGGCCAGGAGGAAGGCATTGACCAATCATCAAGACAACTTGATGTTGGTAATTACTTCTTAAACTTTCTAGTTTCTGCTTAAGTGTTGGCCCATGATTGTTATTCTTGCTGATTACAGCTTTTAAGTCGGAATAATCAAGTAGTAGCATAATTAATTCTTTATGTTCAGCATGTGATCCATTATGCAATGCCTTTACATGTCATGCTAATTTTTCATTAAGATCTTATTTTATCTTTATTATTTCCTTAATAAAAAAATTTAGTTCATTAATGCATATATGTATGTTAATATGTCATAATGCTAACCTGTCTTATGATTCTCTTTCCTTCTCTACATTTCTTGTTATTTTGTTCTGCGTCCAAATCTATCCGCCATAGCTTTCTATTAGATACAAAAACAACTCACGAGGCTTTACCTAGATGCTTGAGCTTTTGGGAGTGATGGTCCTTGGCATTGTATCAGAGTAACTGAGTGATCGAGAGATCAGTCCTTGCCAATTCTAATCAAAAGTTCCATTTCAACACATGGTAAGGTGGGGACCTTTGCATTGTTCATCACCAGGTCCCAGGGGCTTGTTGGAGGGGGAATTAGATATAAAAAACATTATAGCGTTACCCATGCTTTTAGGAGAGTTGGTTATTGACAATTTGATTGCTGTTTTTCAACTCAATCTGAAAACTAAAGTATTTTTTTTTCTGCCTTTAATAAGAATGCAACATTGTTTGCATCATTAAGAATTTCTTAATTTTTTATGCCTTTCATAAACTCTTTTTTCAATGTGACTTAGGCAGATTGTTTCAGCTTTTTTCATGAAAGATCACTTTAATTTTTTTTTTAGTGTGTTTGTCTAAGCCTTTGAAAAAGAATCCAAGTCCAATTTTTTTTTTTGAATACTATTTTGAGTAGCTTCTAAACAAACACTGAAATTATAATAACAACTTTTAAAATAAAAGAATGCTTTTATAATTTTAACCAAACGTAATAATATCTTTGGCTTTTCATAAGATTTATAAAAGATAAAATCACTATTTTATACAATATACATTCTTAAAATCAGCTTTTTAAAAGCATAAATAAACAACAGGCCCTTATTCTCTTCTCTTGGGAATGGAACAAAGGGGGACATAATTTAATAGCATTGAAATTCTTGCCATTTCATTTTTACTCATCCTTTGGGTCACACAAAGAAAGTAATGGAGAAGGAAGAATGGTTTAAGCTCAGGTTTCTTTGTGTGTATGTTCAGAACTTCCCCTGCAGATATTTAGGTGAAGGAAAATACCAGTTTAGGCATACAGTTGCGATTACACCATTTCCCCCTTCCTTTTTTCCTTCACATGATAGAGTCATCCTCTACATTACGTGCGGTTTCGTTGTTGAAGAGGTCATCTTGGTGTATACCTTTGCTCATTAAAGTGGCATGCAGCAAAGAGTAGAAAATGTCTTGAATATTTTTGTCTCATGAATGCAGCTTATTCCCCAAGTACCTATCAGGAAATGGTGTATTGGCAGGCCTGCTACAAGACTAATTTGCATTCCCTTGTTCATGCTCTCGGTATTAATCAGTTTTATAAGTGATATATGCAGCACCTCATTCCCCAAGTGATCCTACAGTGAAGAAAGTTGCTGACAAACTGGCAAGTTTTGTGGCTAAAAATGGAAGGCAATTTGAGGATGTAACACGTCAAAAAAATCCTGGGGATACACCTTTCAAGTAAGTATGGAGTCAACTCCTTGTCTATTGATCCTTTGTTCATACTTCCCTATTTATGATTATATGTGGTGGATGTTTTAACTTGCAGATTTTTGTTTGATGAGAGATGTGCTGAATACAAGTATTATGAATATCGGCTTGCTCAAGAAGAAAATGCTCTTGCGCAATCAAGGGAATCACAGGTGCCTCGTAATGGTTAGTATTTCAGTATATTTTCATAGTTTTAAACCAAGTTCTTTTAGGTGTTTAGCTGCTTTTTTGGTCTGGAAGTTGTAAACCCTGGCTTTATTCATCTGAAGTTTTTATCCATTTAAATACAAGTTTTTGGTTAATGTTCATTGTTATATTTTCAAGTATTCAATGTATCTCAATATATTTGCATGTTTTTAAACCAAGTTCTTTTGGTGTTTTAGCTGCTTTATTGGTCTAGAAGTTGTAAACCCTGTTTTTTTTCATTTTTTTTTTTTTCATTTAAAGTTTTAATCCATTTCAAGTATTTGGTTATGTTCATTGTAGTTGATGTTAGGTTACCTTGCATATGTTTGTTTTTAGTTCTATGTTTTGGTATTAATTTTGCTTTTGATAATGGTTAAGGAAAAAGGTAAGTAATTAATAAGTGGGTGGGCTTTTATATTGTGTTTCCATTTTATAATGTTACTCATCCCTGAAAAGTGTTAAGGTTTAAGAATTATATTTTTCATGCATTTGTGTTTAATTATTGTTAAGAAATCTCACTATTGCTTGAAAAATACTGTGTTGCCAACAAGACTGAGAACCATGTTTTCAGAAGTATTTTACACTGCAGTGAGAGGCTAAACAACTAATCTTTGAGAGTTACATTTGTTGGCTTTCCTTGTTTACTACAACCCATAAGTCATAAAACAGTCTGTCGTAATGTCAATCTAGTAGTGGGTCCCAGTAAATTATGGGTCATTTGATTGATGTTATTGATGTAGCAGATGATATCTTAAGATTAGTTTTAAATTCTTTGGAGGCCATGTGATAACTGATAAAGACCCATATCTGCAATGGTTTTGGGAGTATATATGTTGATTTTGATTTGCATTTTAACTATATGATAGATGTTTGAAGCATTAATCATATATGTGATATGTCTCTTAGTAATGTTGCTTAGTTCATCAACCAGCCTTTGGATTTGAGAAGTTTTGTTCTCTCTGATGTGTGGAATATGCCTTCTCATCTATCTCCTATTTTATATTTTAATTTGCATGTGATGGTTTTATTCAGGGGGTACAAGCACTTCATCTTCCAAACAGACTAACGGTCATCAGAGATCATCTCAGCAGCATACATACCAAATTCCTGCATCTGCTTTATATGAAAGTGCTGACAATCCAAGAGCTTCTGGATTTTCAATTCAAACATCATCAGTAGGAAGCAGTGGTAATTGTTATATTGCTGTATCTATGTTTATTGTTTTCACAGTTTGTCTGTTTGATCTCCATTTGTCTGTCAATTTGATAAAGTTCAAGGTGTGTTTGAAGCAAATCATAAAATCATAAAATTTTTCCATTGCATTTCATTGACTCCCAAAATGGGGAGATAAGCTATCTGAGCTACACATTAACTATCATTTATTATTAGCTCTTCTCATGGACTACGTGTGCAACCATTTTTTGTTGCTGTTTGCTTTGTGTATTTCTGCTGCAGAAGAGCCCAGTGGTTCATCAAATGCTGATTCTTTGGCACTAATGGAGTTCTACATGAAAAAAGCTGCACGGGAAGAAAAGTATAAACAACCTAAGCATTCAAAAGATGAGATGCCCCCTCCTGCTTCTCTTCTAGGTTAAAGTTGATTTTTACTGGCTGTTTCTTGGTTATAATATTCATTTAGTTAAAACTGTTTCCTTTTATACATTTCTCCTTTTAATGGAATAATATTTTGATTCCTTCCTTTTGGGTGACACATTGCCAGGCAAAAAAGGCCATCACATGGGTGATTTCATTCCTCCAGAAGAACTTGAAAAGTTCTTGGCTACCTGTAATGATGCTGCAGCGCAGAAAGCTGCTAGGGAGGCCGCAGAGAGGGCTAAGATTCAGGCTGATAATGTAGGCCACAGGCTCCTGTCAAAAATGGGTTGGAAAGAAGGTGCTTTGTGCTTTTTCCCAGTCTTATTTTCAAGCTCTTGCTGTTCTTAAAACCGGACTGGTCATTTAACTAGTCAAGGCACTGGTTTAAGGTTCAATCTAGTCGAACTAGTATTGATAAAGTAGTAATAGTAATAATTAAATAATTCATAGAATAATATTTGAGAAACATAATATCATAATTTTATAATACTAAAAATAAGACATGATTATAGGCTTTTAACATTCAAATTAGATGCAAAAAGTGTAAACTAAATGTTATAATAATTAGGTCTAAGTTTAAAAAATACACAACAATGCTTTAAGTTACTTTTTTTTTAATTGAAAAATTCAAAATGTTATATCAAACAATTTTTATTTATCTGCCATGAACCAGTTTTTTCTCCAAGCTAGTTTTGTGGTTTATTTAAACTACTAGACCAGTTTTCTGGTTTGAGCAGCCGGTCTCTTCTGGTCTTCAGAACCTGCCTTGAAGGATTTGAGTCAAGCCTTGAGCTTTAGTTGTTTTCTTTGATGTGCAATGTAAAACATATGAATACTAGGAATCTGCTGCAAGTTTTTGTCTTGTCCGAGTACCTCAATTGTTTTTAAATTTAATGTTGGGAGAGTTTTGTTTGATATTACATTTATATATTAAATTTACATTATTGTTCATTGTGCTAACAAATCATTGGTTCCCAGGTGAGGGCCTGGGTGGATCCAGGAAGGGTATTGCGGATCCTATCATGGCCGGTAATGTTAAGAAGAATAACTTGGGGGTTGGTGCTGAGGAACCTGGAGAGGTGAGTGCTGAGGATGACATATACGAGCAGTACAAAAAGCGAATGATGCTTGGCTACCGTTACAGACCCAATCCCCTGGTAAACAATGATGTTTATAATGTTTTTTTTTTTTTTTTAAATCATGTTGGAGTTTCGATGACTTTTATGGTTTCTTAGTTTTGATAAGCCTTGTTTGTTTTGTTTCTGCAGAACAATCCCCGCAAGTCTTATTACTGAACTTGACATTGGGTGCTTTGCTCTCTTAAGGAAAAGTTAACTTTTACAATGTGGGATGAACTGGTGTGTTGATAGTAGGGTTTTTATTGTGTGATGCAGTGCTTGTAGTCTTTTGAACTAAAGATTTGGGGGAGAAAAGAGGGGGAGAAGGGGTAATGTTGACTTCAATCGCATTTTTATCGGCCAAAGAATAATGGGTTTTAGGTTATTTTTACTTGTCAGAGCTTTTTGAACATGTTTTTTGTATCGCTAGCATATTATGAAGTGATACAGGGATATTATGGTGAATAAGTTTTGTTTAATCCGGGAAACCTAGTCTTGGATTTTGATAATAAATGAGGAACCTGGCTTTATTGTTTGACGATTGATTAAGATGTTTTATCAAATGTAATACAAGATGATAAATAAAAACCAAGTGACTAGGCAATTTAGGAAGGCCTTTCGGGAGAAACTGCAACAGGTGTTTGATTTAAGTGGAATATGATTATTGAGAGAGTGGCAAAACACTACAGCATTAAAACGCTGTTGTATTTCTAAGATTTGAATTGGAGATTACTTGATACGTTAAAAGGGTCTTCTATTAATTAGTGTTGAAGATGGATTAATTGATGTACAGGACACTAAACAAATAAGTTTGAAACTTAATATTCCAATTTATAATTTTGTATACTAATAGTTGGAGAGGTACATAAAGTTAATTGGGGGAATGAGAGGCATGACAAACAAAAATGATACTAGTAGTTAACTCTCTTTAGTTAACACCTTCCTCTATACCACTGCCAGACAAACAAATAATGCGAAAGAACAATAATGAAAGATGATAAAATCAACCTATCATCAGACGCACTAGTATGCACGTCTTTAGACACTTCCAAAATCACGTTCAATTGCTAAAAACTGCGAGAGCTACAAAGAGTTTAAAAAGCTACAGGAAACCATGTTATAAAGAGGAAATCAAATCAATTAGGGATCAGTAGATCCAAGCTTATGCAGCAAAATGAATAGTCAGTCAGACATAAACTTTGGTATTAATCCACATGCCTAACTGAGTAGTAAAACAACATCCTATCTTATCTGCGTGCTTGAGTCAATATTTTATCATCACTTCCCAATTCTAATGCCTAAATCTAGATTTAAGGCCCAATAATGTAAATATAGTCTATTTCAAATCAAGTCCATGCTCCAAAATGTGAATGGAATCTCCATCAATAATGTATTCCACTGAAACATGTCAGCCGACATGCCAAGGAGGAATCTTTGTCCAATTATGTAGTTCAAATCAGGATGTTCACATGTAAGTAAGGATTACCTGCGAACATAAATTGATTCAAATTAATTTAAATAGTTTGGATTGGTATTTTTTGTGTTGGAATAAATCCCACTCAATCTATTCAAATTCATTGAATTTTGGAATGAGTCATGGATTTTAATATCTGAACCTATTGATTCAACCTATTGACCCATTAATTTATATTAAATTATTATTATTATTTATTTTTATATATAACATATTTTTAAATTTTAAAAAATTATTTACTTTTATGCTTCAAATTTTGTGGTTCAAATCTGTTGCATCAGAGCTGGTTGTAGAACATCTATTTTATTTTTTAATATTTTAAACTATTTTAGGTTTAGTTGACGTTTAAGTTGACACTATTCATTTGACTATTTGAGAATATTGAATTGTGAAATTATATTATAATAGTTTTAGTTTTTGGATATTTTTAGCTTCGTGGGTGTCGTGCTTGTTTATTATATTTCAATTTTTAAATCATGTTTAACATAGTATCTTAGCTTATGTGATGATGGTGATAATAATACGATTCTTCCCTTGATATTTTTTTTACTATTTGACTACATGTAACAATTATAAATAATGTAATTGTGGTGTTTCATTTAATAAAAAAATTAGCTTATAAAAAATTATTGAATTGCAAAAAATAATTGACCCGTTAACCCAACCTTGATTTGTATTAGATTTTTTATTATTTTTTTAATCGACTCAAACCAACTAGTTTAAATTTGATTGGATTAACTTATTAGTTTAACCAAATCCAATCCAAAATTGATATGTATACTCTCCTAGTTCAAATTCAAATGTTCTATGTGCACTCCTAAGACCTAACATATCTAGAAAAATAAGTTTAAATATGTTTTTGATTTACATAAATATATTTGATTTATAGTTTTAGTTCCTATCCTTTTTTCATTTTTGTCTATATATATATATTACGATTTTAATTTTTGATATTATATTTTTAATTTGTATGAAATTGTAAACTATTGACATAGATTCATCTCATGTAGGAAGACATTCATTTAATCCATGTCATTTAAGAAACATGAGGCCTGTTGCTTACTATATGATTTCTACATTATTAGTAAATATTGAAAGGGAAAAAAGTTGTAAAACAAAATTTTGTAAAAGACCAAATTCGATCAAAAAATTATAAAGAGTAAAACCATAAAAAATACTAAATAGAGTAAAATCACATTTAAGTCTTATTGTATTTTTTTAAAGCAAGTTTTGTTGTATTTATTTGTACAAATTACTTAATCCCTTGAATACTTTTTTTTATCATGTTATTGATATGAAATATTCATCGATTTTAATGATGATTAATTTCCATAAGAAAATCTGATCGGCTTCCTTTAGACGTGTTTTGTAGCGATAAGTTTTTTCATGTCCAAGAATCATGATTCCTGATAATCATGTTTTCTAGGAATGAATAAAATTTGTTTAATTGATCATTGAGAGTTTTTAGATAAATTTTCAAGGAATCAAAGAGTTATACATATTTTTATCGATTATTTTAATTATTTATCATATTATATAATTTAATAAAGAATAACATAATATTTTTACTGAATAAAAGAAAAATTAAACTCAAAAAAGTAAGATTCTCACCTGTGCACCTAAAAAAAGTTTTCATGATAAATTGATTAAAAAACATTGTCAGAAACATCCCTTTCTAGGAATGTTATTATTTTTTTTTTAAATGCTTACCAAACATGAAAAACTAAGTTTTTCAACTTATGATTCACATGAAACCAAAAACTTCTCTTCTACTAAACATCCTCTTAATGAGATTTTTTCTGTTAATCACATTTTTTTATCCAAAAGACTTGAACTTGAGACCTTGCTTAAGAATATCAAGTTCAATATGACTCGAACCAATAACTTATTGGTTAATTCCTTTAATATAGATAAAGATAACAAGATTAAAACCTTTTGATGCCTATCACTAACTCTTATTTTGTGGTTAAGGTACCTCTATCTCTGCATGCATGCTACCCAACATCCAACAAATTTTATTTTTGGTCAATTTCAATATTTCTTTTCCATATGGATTACAGCTAGCTAACGCGCAAGAGGGGGTCGATCTTATGAAATCTTGCCTTTTGTTAAGGATAGGGATGCAAAAAGAAGTGGGGAACAAAGTGCTTGTGTCGTGCTGCTTACCTCAGACATTGGAAAACAAATAAAGTAATTGTACTTCATTTCTATATTCTTTTTTGGTCTTATAATGTGGCATATTCTCGCATGCAACCTCTAGAATTTCGGAACAAGGAACCTATCTAATAATATATGATTGCAAGAGAACGAGATTCCAGTGATATCCATATACTGCTTTTCGACTGCAAACCTAATCTTATCTTCTAGGCCTTCATTCAATCGGAGACTAAAGTGATAAGTGCACGCTGTAAAAGTCTAAACGCTGAATTGGTGATTGGTGTAAAATGCAATTTATTAGTGGAAGTGAGGAAAGAAACAAAAAGGCAACAAGATTTGTCGTTTTGGTGTATCCTAAATGATACTATGATTCTGTACCTAAAATAGGATGAGGTGAAGTCATTAAAAATAACCTGGGATTTTCCATGACATCAGAGAGAGTGTATATTAATTATATTTGCTGCGAAGAGGTCGTGAACTAGTAATCTTCGGTGCAGCAAAATAAATGGAGAAACACCAAAATGCGTTAGGATTGAACCTATTAGTTAGACGGCCTCTTTCTTGATATATTAACGAGTAAATATTCATTTTGGTCCGTAATTGAGACATTTGTATTTGAAAGACCAAAAATTTAAATTTAGTATGTAAATGTACATAAATTATTACAGACTGAGTCTGCCATTAATTCGTCTCATTTAACCTTAGCACATGTGTCTGCCATTATTACATATTGGTCCGTAATTGACACTTTTGATGATGATATTGTAATTTACTATTGTTATATATCATTTACATGATTTATATTTATCTAAAAAATAATTTTTTAATTTATTTTTTTTATTTGATAACTTGTTATCATTTTAGTATCTGAACTTAACCACTTATTGATATTTTGGTCTTTGAACTTAATCATGTATGTAATATCCACTACTACAAAAGGGGGCTTTAATGACACATTTTCTAAGAGGGTTCTCGAAAAATCGTCTTAGAATATTAGACGGTGGCAAACTTGTAAATAATAGGAGATGAAGAACGACAGTTTTATTAAAACCGTCTTAATAATCAAATATATAAAGACGGTTTTATTATGACCATCTTAAAAAGTAAATATTCAAAAAATAAAAAAAGTTCAAATACGATTTTTCGAAAACCCTCTTTAAAATTTGTACGGGTATGTTTCTTCTTTCATTTATCTCTTCATCACTCTCTCCTAAAACCTTCATTTTCATTCTCAACCTCTCTCTCTCTCTCTTCTCCAAGCTCTTCCTCCCCTCCGCGTACCACCACCGTGTGGCTGTGTTACCCTTTCTTTCTCCGCTCCAAACCCTAAAGTCCCTTCCTTTTCAATTTCCCCAATCTTTTGAAATCATTCTTCGAACCCTAAAAACATCTTTCACCGATTTTCGTTTTCCCTTTGCAAATTCACCGTTTAAATTTAATTACTTTGCTTGATTTTCAGGTTCTTATGAAAATATGTCTCACGTGTATGTTGGTAACTTGGATTCATGAGTCACCGAGAGAGATCTCGAAGATGAATTCTGTTTTTTCAAAGTTATTCGGAGGTAAATTAACATGCTTTAATATCTTTAACAATGGATGTGTGAGAATTTATGATATCTCTGAAACAGATGAATTTATTCTTGTAAAATCTTTGCCCCCGGTGAAAGGTGAGGTTTTTTTCCTCCAGAGTATTTGTCTTACAGCAGGTTTCCCATTTGTTATTTGAATCTCCCATCAAGAGGATGTTGTGTTGTGGTTTACAGGACGAGCTTTAAGCGTGAGTTGGAGTAAATATGCTAACTATATATATTCAGGAAGTAGTGATGAGTACGTATTGAAGTTGTGAATTCATAAAAGTTCATTGTGTGTGCTGTTAAAGTTTTTTGATTCTTTTCACCTATTTTCTTTTTCTAGAAACCAAAATTGTATGTTTGATTATGCAAAAAAATAAGTAGATTTGGCAACGTAGACATTTATTAATTGGTTTCTTTATATCATTAAGTGTCCTTATTTATGTTTCTTGTGTGTCTCCTCACAGGTTGATACGATGCTGGAATGCTACATTGGGCAATGAAATCTATATTACAGCTGGGCTTGGAGGGTTGGGCAATGGACATGCATGAACTTTGCATGTGGTCATTACTGTCTTTAAGGTGATAATGAATGCATCTTTTTGTTGAATTGCCTTCAAAATGAAACTAAATATGCATACTTCTGCAATCCATGCCCACCATATTATTATAATTTTGATGGTAGAGTTCTTTCTTCCTGTTTACAAACTCTTGTAGCTAATTGGTTAGTTATTATCTAGGTTTGGTACACTTGTTAGTGCGAACAGCAGTGATAGTATCCAGTTTTGGGGCAGTCAACATGGAACTCTCTTGCAAGCACATTCTTTACACAAGGGACATGTACATGCTCTGGCAGCATGTCTTAGTCATAGTAGGGTGTTCTCTGTTGGTTTTGATGGCCAGGTACCGAGTTTGCATGATTTGTGAATCTTTTAAACCATATTTATTTGTCTTTTGACATTTCAATTGATTGCTTATGTATGTGTATTTGATAGCTGTTTGGCAATATATTTTGACATTACTTGTTAGTTTTTCACATATTTATAAGATGTTATTTGCATAATTGCCATTGTTAAGGTCAAATTCAAGTAGTAGTGGCTATGTATATCTCGCTCTGCACTTTAAATTAACATTGTATAGCTAGTCAAACTCTCATTTTATTTTGTTTCTGGTTATAGTTGCTGAATGAAATCAGTTTGAAGATGAAAGCAACTAGTGTGAAGGTAATTGTTTAGTGAAATCTGTTTATACAAGAGGCCATGTGGTTCACAATCTACTAGCTCAATATTTTCTCTTTGCTTGTGTAGCTTCCACTTTTTTGTTCCCTGGATAATGTGAGCACACTAGTATTTCTCCCTTTTGCCTTGTGGTTATTAAACTTTTAGGTCCATAATGGAAAAGCTTGGTGCCTATCGAAACTGCAATCAGCTTAAGCAGCCACGATGCATGTTTTTCCTCTTTCTTTTCTTTTTTTTTTGTTAGATTAATTCTCTAATTCTCTAAGAACTTTAAAATACTCTCAAAAAACAACGGTGTTCCAGTACTGAAATATCTTGATTTGATGCCTGTTTAGTGTTATCTGCACCTCATTCACACTAAATTTGATGTCTGTTTGGTGTATACAGGATCATTTTGAAGCTAAAGTTGTTGTACCTGGTTTGTCAACAACTTGTAGTAAAAAAAATTCACACTAAATTTGATGGTTGTTTGCTGTATGCTTTTTTTTAAGTTATTAATTAGAATTATTATGGTTTCAGTTCCATGAATTATTTTATTGTTGAAGCTAATAGTGAAATTTGACAATCCTAATAAGTACTTGTTTTGTGCAATGTTTAAAATTATCTGTTTCTTGTCTTGCAACCAGAACATTGAATCAAAATAATCTTAGCGGGACTATTCCTGAATCACTTGCCAGTCTTCCAATCTTAATCAATGTGTATGTAAAATAATGGTTTCTATAACTTAGCTGTTTTTTTAAGTATATTTCATTAATTTAGTATCTAATTCATTATTCAAAATTCTATTTTGCAGTCTGCTAGATTCAAATAATCTGAGTGGCCAAATCCTAGAGCAGTTATTTAAGGTTCCTAAATACAAGTATGGATGGTAAAACTGTAAAATTAGTATATTGTAAAAATGGTGTTACTTGTATCTTTTAACAGGTTTTATCATTTGTAAACCTTTTGATCCTGAAGCATGGACCAAGCCTTTGCCAACTGATATTTTCTACCACAAGTTGTTTTAAAATGAGAATATAGGGGGTACTAGGGATTGAACTCTCGACTGCTTGGTCAATGTGGATCTAATAATGTAAAAAAAATGGTTATATTGTTTGGTGCTAATTAAAATAGCTCCTACCTTTTAAGTTATACTAATTTCAAACTGTTTTTATTTCCCTTATTATTTGGCATGACCATATGACATGTTGTCTATGGAGTCCTTGGATAGAATATTATTTGAAATTGTTGGTTAAAACATATCAATTAAAGTAAACCAAATGCATCTTAAATTTTGTCAGTTCCTTAAATTTATCACATACATGATGATATGATGTGATCCTTTATAAGGAGAATGGAATGAATTTACTAAACTATAACCCCATTATAATAAATCATTTGAATCTGAGTATTATTTGTTCATCATCAGCTTGCATAAGAGGTTAAATGAGATCTTGTGTGACTACTTTAGTTTTATATTATTTTAAATTGTAAATTGTTTACCTGTTGCTCCTTGCAGGCTGTATATTAAACAACCTTCATCAAGTACTTCAATTTCCGGAGATGACAATGATGCAGAATGGGAAGAGTACAAAATTACGTATAATTAACTATTTCGAATTTTCAGTCTGCTAGAACTTGCTATATTTTGTGGCAACTTTATAGAAAATTTCAGAGTAGAAAATTAAAATTTCTGATAAACTAATGGGCTTAATTCTGTTATACAAGGCAAGTGCTTAACCAGAAGGAAACTATGAGACCAATATTATTTTCATATTCTTTTGGTATGTATTTAAATCTTTTAGGAAGTTGCTATTAAAAGAATGACATCTACTAAAACTAAAGAATTTATGTCCGAGATAAAAGTTCTGTGCAAGCTTCATCATGCTAATCTAGTATGTCTTTGTTGTTCGAAATAAATTACATGCTTGGATTTCAGAATAAATTCCTTGCAGCATTTATTCTTCTTTGAGTCTTATTTAGTCTTATTAATTTTGTCAAGGTAGAATTGATCGGCTATGTGGTTAGTCATGATGAGTTTTTCCTTATTTATGAATTTGCTCAGAAAGGTTCACTTGTGTGTGACTTATTTTGGTTGATTAACATCATGGTGTTTCTTGTTAGAAAGTGGCAAATGAATGATACTTGTACTGTTCATTGCCGTGCAATACCTCTACATTCTAAGTGTGTCTCTTTTAACCAACATGGCTGGTATTTACTGAATTATGTAAGGAAGTCAGTAATTACTTTAGATCTTGTCCTCCATATATATTACCTTGTTTGGGATTAGTCATTTGGTATGATTATGTATGTCACTGTTCTTCTTGCCTCAGGCATTATTAGCTTTTTTGAGATTAGGCATTATTAACTTTGAACTTCCTGTCTTTTTGTGTGGTTATATCTGTAGGAAATATCTTGATCATTAAGATCATGCTTGGTCAGGATTAGGAATGAATGACTTCAAGTCTCCATATTAGAAGGTAGTTGTTTGATTGAACTCGTTGCATATGATTTGTTGGATGCACTGTGTTTCTGTTACAAATTGGTTATTCAAACCTAAGATATTGTTTGCCATGGTATTTGCAGGTGGATAACTGACAGCCGTGATGAGTACGAGATTAGATGGCATTAATGATGAATTCAAGCTCTATCGCTACCACACCAAATTCAACTGTGCTCGTGCCTGCCCAAAGGGGTTCAACCCAGGAAAGCAAATATCACATATGAAGTCACTTCAGTCTAAAGCTTAAAATTCTATTTTCACAGGCATGATGATGTTTGCATTTGATCATTTGTGTTGGAACTTTGTATTTTCTTCAAAGTTGGGGATAATTTACCTATATTCTTAATTAATAAAACCTGAGCCTCTTTTGTAAAACTTGAGTTTTAATTTTTTATTAACGGTGTTTATGATATTGTGGTTGACAATTACATTGGTGATTTTGGGCTTGCAATATTATTATAATATAATATATAATATTGGTATGTTGTATTCAGTATTTAAATATCATATATATGTGCATAAAATAAAAAGGATGAGTTAAAAAAAAAACACATTGGATACAAAGATGGTTTTTGTCAAAACCGTCTTTGTATGGTCACCTACAAAGACAGTTTTAGTAAAAATTGTCTTGTTATCTTATTTTCCAAAAAAAAAATTAAGAAAATAAGAACCAAAGACGGTTGTTTCCAAAACCATTTTCGTAAGTACACAAACAAAGATGGTTCTCGAAATAACCGTTTTCTTAGCTTATTTTTTTAATTAAAAATAAATTAAAAATACAGAAACAAAGACGATTCTCCAGAAAACCGTCTTTGTATGGTCACCTACATAGACGGTTTTAGGAAAAACCGTCTTCTTATCTTATTTTGCAAAAAAAAAATTAAGAAAATAAAGAAACAAAGACGGTTGTTTCCAAAACCGTCTTCGTAAAGACACAAACAAAGACGGTTCTGGGAATAACCGTCTTCTTAACTTATTTTTCTAATTAAAAATAAACTAAAAATATAGAAACAAAGACGGTTCTCCAGAAAACCTTCTTCGTATGGTCACCTACAAAGACGGTTTTTATTAAAAACCGTCTTCTTATCTTAATTTTTTTTAATTAAAAAAAAGCAAAAATACAGAAACAAAGACGGTTTTAGAACCGTCATCGTATGGGGTCTAGAATAATTTTAAAACCATTTACTATATACCAAAGTAGAGTAATTTTAAAATCATTTACATGTCATGGATTTTTTTTTCCATCTAGAATAATAGGTAAGGTTATCTTGAATGGAGTTTTGTGCTCACTTAACAGGAGATATCATCCTGAGTGGAATATTTTTTATTTTTGTTTTGTTTTGTTTTACATCGACTATTTCCACAACCGATGTAGAAAAATACTTTTTTACATTGATTGTAGAAATGATCGATGTAAAAGAGAAAATTGAAAACAACATGATACTCGATGAGGCCTCCTGTTAAGTGAGTAAAAAACTCCATTTAAGATGACATTTCCTGTTATCATGGGTGACAAAAAACCCATAACATGTATATAGTTTTAAAACTACTTTACTTTGATATATAGTTTTTTTTACTACTTGTTTTGTAAAAAAGTCGTCATTTTAGTTCCTAAAAGTACTTTTGAATTTTTAATCAAGTCTCATGCTACATGTCAATTATTAGCATTGTTATCACTATATCCCTTTCATTCCGTATCTCATATTTTCACCTTCCTCTTCCACACTTTGTACATAGTTCATCTTGACTTTCACCTCCACCATTTGCATGTAAAATTTGTCATTTATTCATATGAAGCATCAATTTGAATAGGAAAATAACCCAAAAATACTTTTAAAATTATTTAGATTTTTTCCCTTAATAAACATTGTATAGCTTCTTTAAGAAGTACATTTTATTCTATTAAAAATTTTCAAATAACTCCTTCAACACCCTCATGTAATCACTACATTTAAAATTCTTTGATGTATAAATATACATTGCGGTAGTAATTCACAAAAACAACAACTTTTGTTGTTTACATTTGCTGGTATGCTTGATTTTTTTTACTTTGATCATCAATCGTGTTCCAAACATCACATGGATCCTATGTACTTACACCTCATTCATCCTCAATTTGTTTGCTCTTTACACTCCAAACGTGATACAAGAATAAAAGAAACACGTGTTTCATGTGCTACTAGAGGGTCAGGTCCACTCAAGTCCTCTAGTACCTTACCCATGAACAACAATATGAAATATCCAAAGACTGCAAAAAAAAAATAAAAAAAATAGGGGCAAGATATACTACACTTGCCCCATCGAAAGGAAACACTTTCATTTTTCTTCCATGCGTGATTCCCAAGTTTTTTTAAACTCTTTTCGTGATTAATGTTATTCCATAAAATAGATTAATTAAATAACAAATCTAACATTTTATACATATTAATAGCATATAAGATAATAGCTTGATATGGTAGAAGATATGGTTTGGAACCTTATAGAATCTTGTTAGCAATGTACTAGATTTAACTGCTAATTATTATTATGTAATCACACATAAATTAGTTTCATATTTATAGTATAATTTAAATGACATAATTGGTAAGAGGAAGGTCAAAAATATGGGATAAAAAATATGATAATATTTATGCTAAAAATTTACATGCAACATGAGACTTAATTAAAAATTTTAAAGTGTTTTTAGGGACCAAAATGTCAGTAAGTAATTAATTTCAAGGACTAAAATGATAAATTGTTAAGTTCAAAAATTAAATTGAAAAGTTAACTTTTAGACATGAGACAACCATGTGGCAGTGACATGACGATCGTCAGCTGCTACAACATCACCATTCACTAAAGGTGTCACATATGCCTATAGTTAAGGTTAATAGAAATGAGTTAACAACATGATTAATCTGTCACTTTTTGCACATACATGAACTAAATTCAAATTCGATGGAAAGGGATAGGTATCTATTTGCATCTCATTCCCTTCGGCCAACTTTAGGCGTCAACGCTCCTTGCATCGTGTTTTTGAACACCAGGGAATTAGTTGTAGTATGGTTGTAAGTGTTGTGTCATTTATAATACCTCTTGTTCTTCAATTACTTAAGGGGAGGAATCTTTGTCCTTTAGGAAGCCGAATTTGTTGATCTTTAACCAAATGATCAAACATTTGACCAGTTCTAGAAATGTCAAAGAGATAATGTTCCTTTCTTTCCAAATATTTCTCTCTTGAAGATCTTAAGCCAAGGTAAGTGTAATGTTGTAATTTTCATAATGCTTGTGTATTAATTAGATTGCAAGAGTAATTAAATTTAATTTAAGTGTTTGTAACTAATTTATTAATTATGAGATGATGATTTTGTGGTGGTTATGTTTAAGTTTATGCTTAAACCATGTTGTTTGTGATTAGTTAGTTTTTAAAGTGTTTGAGCCTAGGTGAATAGGTCTTGAGTAATAGGAATGAGGTGGGTGAATTTAGTGAGTTGTGGGATGCAAAGAGAGGGAATGTAAAAAGTCATAAACCTTACCAAAACCTTTGCATAATATCAACTAACCTCATAAACACACCTTACTTCTTCTTCTTCTTCCCCAAGAGGCTTTCTTTTTGCTTGGATCCTTGATTTACCTTGTTCAAGATAAGACAATTCTTACTCCTTTTGTTGTTTACAGTTGTGTGCAATGGTAAAAATCCTCTTCTCTTTCTATTTGAAGTTCCATTTTCGTTTTCCTTCATAGAGCACCCATCAGGATTCATGAAAGTGCTCATTTATGGGGTTTTATATTAATGAAAAATAAATCTAAGACAGTTTTACAACGGTCTTCATATGTCTAAGCTTACAACGTCGTCAACTACAAAGACGGATCCAAAATATATCGTCTTTAAAGGGGTCTAAGAACCGTCTTAAAATCCTATTTTTGTAGTAGTGATTGTTTCTATATGTTGATGGATTTTGGGTGGTGACCTGTTGTGTCATGGCCGAATGGTAGTGGGAAAGATCTCATCTTGCACCCAAAGTTTATCCCTTTCTCCTCCTCCTTTACAGAGTTCTCTTTTTGGTTCTATGGAAATAAGGGAAGCTAAAATAATCATTGTGTCATGGACTAATTGTGTTAGTCGTTTGCTATCGACTACCATCTCATCATCAAGTAACTATTTTGGTACCAACAACACTGTAACTTATTTTTTATAAGAAAGACAGAGAGGAGTAATATCTGTAAATTATAACTTGAAAATAAGTGAACACGTTTTATATTTTAATTTTATTATATCCGTAAAGCTGAGATGATATAATAATAAGAAAAAAGAGAAAGAAGACAGAGTACGCATTTATAGTTGAAGTTGTGGCCCATACTTAAAACAAGGGACAACTAAGAAAACTGGTTATTGAAACAATGGTCTTAAAACTAAAACCTTCACGGTTTTTCGTTTTCCTTCTCCAGTTTTGTTGTCCCTTTCATAGCCTTTTTGAGTTAATTATTGTTTTCAGTCTTATTATATATGTCGACAAGTTGCAGAATTTCAAATGATATTCTTGTTTTGTTTTTTTATTTATTAATTTGCAAATTTTGCTAATTAAGCCTTCATACACGACACTTCTAATTTCCAAGTGAATCGAACTTGAATCTACAAATTTGGTTGCAGTTCACACGCTTTGACTAATTGAAGGCAGTCAAGAGTATCTGAATCTCAACGGTTTGTATTGTCCCAAATGCTATATCAATTTGTGGGGCACCTTTGTCTTTGTACACAACGAAAATTTATAATTCGTGGACCCATGTCTGTCTTAATTTGTACCCAAAAATTTAAAATGAGTAGACCTCAAGAGAAATTGGAATATCGATCGTTAAAAAAAAAGAGAGAGAGAGAGAGAGGGAATTTGGAACAAAACTCGAGCTATTTTGTTTTTCAAAATAGGTTAGTTTTTTAAAGACAAAAATCTACTTTAATAAATTCATGGTTGTGTTTTGGAGGAAGATTCTGAGAAAGAAAAAATGAGTATAATAAACTAAAAATTTCATAAATCTAATCATTGAATTATGTGATGTCATCTTGATAATCATAAGTGCTAAATTTTAAATAAATTAAAAACTTATAAATATATGTAGTTTTATAATCAATATTTATTTATATCTTAGAAATATAATATACATTAAAATAAAGCTTATTGATATAACATAAAACATTTTTTTAAAATCCTATGAAATTTTATAGACAATCTTAGTGATTAGATTAATTAGTTTTTATAAAAATATTAAATAGAATAAATTAAATTTGACTTATTCTTTTATACACATGCCATACACACAAAGTATCTCTCTTATAAGAATAGACTAGTATTATTATATGTGTCTTAATTTTTGGTCTCTACTTATCAAAATTCCAAGGCCTAACGTTTAGAACCCTATCCCTTTTTTTATTGAAAAAAAATGAAAGGTAAATAGGTTTCTATCAAGATAACGAATCTCTAGCCCCCCACAAACCTTCCATGCCTGGACCATCAATCCTTATTCCCTCATGTTTCTCTTCCAGATGATCACCCCCCTCCTTCCATACGTGTACAATAACATCCTCCTCTTCCTCCTCCAAAACATCGTGTTTCTCCTTATTCCCTTCCATCACAAACAACACCTTCCAAACCACGATCCAAGGAAGATCCTTGAGATAATGTTTATGAAAAACTATGTGCAAAGATCACTGACTTTGACAAGAACTCTGACGGCTCCTAGGGTTTTGTAGCAGGGCATACATAATGTTATTTGCACTTGTTCTCTACATTTTATATGTACGGACATATATATGTACGTTATTTTAATGGGAGTTTTATAAGTTGTCAACATAAACTTATCATAATTAGAGGATGTGGAGGTTGAGCAAATTGAGTGTGACATAGATATTATTCTTTGATTTACTAAAAAATGTTAAAATATATAATAATTTATAACAATAAATAAAGGAAATATCATTTGCACTAACTATTTTAATTTGACTCTATTTTTTAAGACCATTTTACCTTTAATAGTATGAAATATTACTAAATATTATATGAACAAGTAGCATTTAAGCAGAGAAAAATAAAGGCAAAAGCTCCATATCAAGGGTGACAGTGGGAAGTTACAAAACCGTTTTGTTTTGTATATAAAAAAGATAGCACTTGGCACGACCTATACTTGAGGGAGAAATATTTGGAACTTGGAAGCCACACACACACATAGTCCCTTATGCCTATATAGGTAGTAGCAAAACGTCTTGAACTGTGTTTCTATTCAATTCGTTGAGCTTAAACAATGGCAAGAACTTCCTCCATTCTCTTCTACCTGGTTGCCTTTTGCTCCATCATATTCATAGGTAATACTATTTACTCTTCTTCCGTCATTGGTTCCTTTTCAACATATGTCATGTAGTGTAGTGTATAATATTACTGTCATAATTCGTGCATTGAAGATTTAAGGGGAATCATTTGCGAAAATTAATTAAACCACCAACTTTGTCCCCAAATATTTCCCTAGCTCTCTCCTAAATATTCCATAAAACAATAAGACTATTTAAGTAATTAATTTTTGAAAGTATTGAATATTAGTAAAGTTTATAAAACAATTTGAGTGTTGTTTTTTAATATTTGGAGAACTATTTAGTATGGTTTTTACTAGTACTTATAAGACTAAGTGTTTTTATTTTACTTTAGGGACCACTTAATTAGGAGAAAGTGTAATACTTTAAAGATGAAATTGATGGTTTACTTACTCTATAATGATCATAGTTTATATAACAACTACTGTAATACACACCAATACATAATACGATAAAATGAAGAAAAAAAACACACATAATTTTAACATAAGCATAATAGAAATGTAGATATACAGGCATTGTTGCACTTATGTTTTCGCTAGTAATAATAATAATATTAAAATTCCTTATGTGTATTACCCACACTCCCTCGCTAAGTCAATTCTAGTGAGTTATTCAGTTTATTTTAAAGAAGTAGTTATTTATATTTATCACAATTTGAGAGATTTTTTAATTAATTATTTTTTAAAATAATATGTTGTTAAACTTACTCATCAAATGGAAAGATTTTACAAGAGAAAAAAGAAAATATGCTTACTCATTTTTATTAACTTTAGTAACAGTAGGTTAATTAGCTTACGGGGATGGACATATATATAAATTTTTAATACTAGGAACTAATGGGTCAATTACACTTAGTTATACAAAATATTAATTAAAAGAGTAATTTTATCTTTTTTTCTACAAAATTTGTATTAATTTTTACTCATTAAATAAGAATATATTTTAAGATATTAAATAATACCCTTTTCAAAAATTTCTATAAAATATTTTTAAAAAAAGAAGGATAAAACACTGCTAGCAACTACAAATTAGTTTTTTGATGTTGGTGTTTTGTGTTTTTGTTTGGAGACCCAAGTTGCTCCTTAAACTTCGTTCTTATCCATGCCACTGCATTGCTTTCTGCGGGGGGCAACGAATTGAAGTTATTGAAGACTTGTGTGTCTTTGAACCTTTCACAGGGAAAGGTGTATGTTCTTATCCATTTATTTTGTCCTTTTTATCAAGGAGTTGACATTGAATCGTATTTCACTATTTATAATATCTTAAGTTTTTTTATAGTGCCTTGCAACACGAGAAATGCGAGCAATTAACATCAATCGATGATGAGTAAGGTTCAATCATCTTCAGAAAGAAAAAAAATAGAGTTAGGTTCAGTCAAACTAAGACAACTAATTAATTGCATATCCCTCGGTCTAAAGTCACTAACATCTCCATATCCATCTAAGAATATTAACATTTTTTAACAAATATTTTTTTATACATACAAATCTGCAATCTTAATCATATATTTAAGAAATAAGATTATTTATCAATCATATCAATAATATATTACTAAAGAGAAAACATTAGTCGAGTTATAGAAAATCTTTTATACAATTGTAAAAAATAATTAATATATTTAATATTTTATGTAAAATTGAAAATAACTTATATTTTAAAACTTCAACTGTTTTAAAATTTAATTTAAATGAACTAACAATGTAAAGGGGTTTAATGTTATTTTTTTAAGAAAGGATTCAATATTTTTATTCAATCATAAATTATCATATTTAATAATTTTATTGTTTTTTATAATAATTATATGAAAAGCCATACCTAAAGTAATTTTTGATATGCGGATGGTATAAAATTGACATGATATATAAAATGAACTCATACTACTATTGTTAACCTGATATTATTAGTGACTGGTTGTGGCATATTGGCTTATAAATCGTCATTATCAGTTTTCTAGTTTAATGTCTGATGAGTTATAAATTTATATTTTATAATTTATAGAAGTATTTTTATATTATTTTAAAATTTTAACATATTATTTATTATTTAATTAAATTTTAATAAACGCATGTTAATAAATATGTTAATAAATATTTATATATATATATACATATTTTAGAAAAATATTATTATTGGAGTGTTATCTTAGGTAAGATTCCTCCTTCACTTTAGTTATGTTATACATGTTCTCTTTTAACTTTCTTTTTTTAAAAATGATTTGATTCATTTTTATGTGATTTGCACATATGATTTGGGATTGAGTAAAGTTGTTTAATTGTAATAATTTTTTTATTTAATTTATCTTTTTAAACTTCAAACGTCATCTTAATTT